>CM034299.1:21769092-21890859 GCA_019925795.1 Dendrobium chrysotoxum | reverse complement strand
TTATAATGCGTTTTCCTCAACATCTAACTCTTCTTTTCTCTATTATCCTCATCTAATATAATTTGGTAAGAAAAATATATGCAAGCCGTTAATTTTTTTTTAATTTGTATATCTAATATCTAAGAAAAATAATAAATTAGTGTTGTAGTATTTTACATATGCCATGACAATATTAAGAATTTAATGAAAGCAAAAAATAAAGATTGCAATTATTTTATGATCCTTGATATTTGAGTGTAATATTATTAATAGATGTATAATAGTTTTATAAATAGCCAAGTTTTAGATATTAGGCAACCAAATATTATCTCATTTTTTAAAATTTATCTTAAGAGGATACTACATGCATGCTCATATTTTTGCTAATTATGATTGCCTTAGTAATCTAGTGTTTGGAGATTTCACTCTTTCTTAGGAGGGCGCGAGTTTTAAGGCATATGCTTGAAGAATATTCAACATTCCTTGAAAAAAGTCTTCTCTAATTGTACCTTCTAGAAGAATGATGCACATCATAAGAAAGGCTTAAAAAGTTGGTCACTCTCCAAAGGCTTCATTTGAGACAGCTTTTGATAGGGGTGTCAATTACAAATACGACCTGAAAACCTGACCTGGAAAATCCAGGTTAGGGTCAACCCGTGAAAGAAACAGGTCGGGTTCGAGTCCAATTTCTAGACCCGTTTACAATTCAGGTCAGGTTCGGGTCAACCCAAAAACTCGTTGTTGACCTGACTAACCGTATTAGACTATTATTCTATTAGTCATACGAATCATACCCCACAGCCCGCATCTCCCCAGTCCCGTCGTATTAAGCCCTTTAGGTTTACTGTTTTAGGCATGTTATTAGGGTTTCAGAGCACGACTGTGAGCAAAACTGAGGATCGACTTCTCGAGTTCTCATGATTCCTCTGGCTTCCCCTTTCTCGATTTCCCATTACAAGTTCTCTGAATCTGTCCTCCTCTTATCTTAGTCTGTAATATCTTGAATAACTTATCATGTATTCATGTTTCTCCAGTTTCGTTGTTTCCAGTTTCTATTGAACGGATCTCTTTAAGATTTTTGATTGAAGATCTATTCTTTCGGTTTGCTCCACTTTGGCCATTTAGATTTTGGGATTTGAAAGTGAATTTTAATGGCTTTTGGAGATTAGGGTTTTATGATTTTACTGTTTTAGGTTTTTCATTTAATCAGATGTTGTTATAGGGTTTGCTGTTAAGATAATGAGATGTTATTGACATGTTGAGCTGGAGAATAGAGTTTAGTGTTATGAATTGAGATTAGGGTTTGTTGTTGAGTGGTTTCATGTTATGTTTTGGGTTGCACAGTTGTAGTGTACTGTTGATGCTGAGATTAGGGTTTGCTATAGATTATAATGAGCTGCTCTGTTGCACAGTTGTAGTACTATTTTGTTATTATTTGTATGGTCGAATTTATATTTTCATGTAGTGGTTGGTTCTATTTTTTTTAGTTAGATTATTTTCATATAGGTACTTGACAAGAAGGGATTGTTCTTTAGTTGTTGGTTTGGTTAATATTTCATTCTCCAATTATTTCACTGTCTTGTGGATTAGTTTATATAAAAGTTTTAATTTTTTATTAAGATTTAGAAAAGATGATATATTGAGTCATTTGACACTATCTGTTATAACTCTCTGGATTTATTTGTGTAGTGAAAATTATGTGACGACATAGTATAAATTTTTTATTAGTATTGCACAAAGAAATTCATTGTTGTAACTCTTTAGTCTCTCTATCGTACAGTTGTAGTGTAGAATAAGTAGTGTTGCTGTTATTATGGGAGATTTGGGATCCATTGTAATGTTAGTTTTACTTTTTGCTAGTACTAATACCTCTAATTCCTGATAGTGTCACAGTGGGGTAGTTTATTTTAATATGCAATAGATTAAATTTATCAAAGTTTATTATGCCTAATTCATTCATTCTTATAGTCATCTTGTGTATGAATTATCAATATTTCCATACCTTATCTTTTAAAAATATATAATTTTGTGTTTAGATGGAGGATTCTAATACAGTTGTTATAAATAATCCTTCTGAGCATAATGAGGGCATTCCTATTGATAATGAAGTGGAATTTGATAATGATGAGTATAACAATAGGAATGCGGGGAAAATTGGTGATACTAATACATTAAGAAATGAGGAAAGAATTCAAAAGAAGAAAAGGAGGCTGACCTCTACTATCTGGGGATATTTTGAAATGTTGCCACTTACAAATGATGGCAAACAGCATTGCAATTGTAAGAAATGTGCGGCAACCTACCTATGTGATAGTAAAAATAGTATGGAAAATCTGAGATGTCACCTGCAAAATTGTAAGAAAATGGACTCTCATGATATTGGTCAACTTATTCTTCAAAGTAACTACAACACTTCTATTTCTATGATTAAAAATAAGTTTGATTATCATGAATTTTATAGCTTATTTACTGCATGCATGGTTATGCATGATCTCCCATTTCAATGTGTGGAATGGGCTGGTGTTAGAGCATTACTTCATTATTTGCATCCTGATTTACAATTTGTATATAGAAATACTGCAAGACAAGGCTATAAGAAAATGTTCATCAAGGAAAAAGTTTAAATATAAGCTCTTCTATCTAGTTGTAAGAGTAGAGTTTCTTTAACTTCTGATTTGTGGACTTCTATCAACACAGATGGTTTTATTTTCTTGATTGTACATTTTGTTGACAATAAGTGGTGGTTGAAAAAAAATGTCATAAATTTTTGTTTCATGCCACCCCCCCCCCCCAATGATGGGTTAGCTTTGTTTGAGAAACTTCAACACTTTTTTCTTGAATGGAAACTTGATAGTAAGCTTTTCAACATTACTCTAGGCAATGCTTCAGCAAGTACCATTTCTGTTGATTTTTTACGAAACCATTTGAATTTGAAAAATGATCTTCTATGCAATGGTGAATTCTTCCATATGAGATGTTGTGCACATATAGTTAATCTTATTGTTCAAGAAGGTTTGGAGGAAATTGATTCTTTAGTTGTGAAGGTGCGTGAGACGGTGAGAGCAGTAAATATGTTAAAGGATCTCAAAAGTTAAAGAGAAGTTATACACATTATTTTCAAATTACTCAACCACAAATAACGAAGCATCAACCACTGCATCCCAAACTTCACAAAGGACTCCCTTAACTAGTCAGTCAACAACTATCATTAAATCACAATTTCTTCAGGTTCTGGTTTTCCACTTTAAATGTTACAATAGCTTATTAGCTTCCATTAATCTATTATGTTGTTTTTCTATCAAGAATATCCTTTGATTATTAATATGAACTCATTTTTTATTGACCAAATGTTATATTGACTCATGGCACAGGATTATGATTCCTTTAAGGTAGAGATAACAACGCCAAGAAAGTCAGAACTTGAAAAATACCTGGATGAAAGGTAGATTGGCATAGTGAATTAGATATTTTACAGTATTTGAAAGGTAATCAATAAAGATTTCCTCAAGTCTCAAGCATGACTTGTGATGTTTTGTGCATTCCAATATTTACTATGGCATCCAAAAGTGCTTTTAGCAATAGTGGTAGAATTCTAGACCAATATCGAAGTGCATTGAACTTGATATTGTCAAAGCATTGATAGGCACTAAAGATTGGTTGTATGGTGAACAAGGTAATAATAGTACACATCTTACTTATAGTTTAATTTACTAAATCTATTAACCTATATTGCTACAAAATACTTTAAGCTTGATGCAGTGACAAATAACATCATGGCCTTAGATTTCGATGGAAACCAAATTGGAGTCGTGAATGACTCAGTGAATATAACATCTTAAACATTACGTATAGCTGGTGTGGAAGTTCTTATTTATGAAATTTGTATTTTATAATGAATGTTGGTATTATTTGTGATGAAGAACATTGTGACAGCTTATTGTTTTATGCAATCAGTTATGAACCTGCTTTCTTCTATTTGTATATTCTAGTTTGGGCTAATTTGTATATTCTACATATTGTGTTGGAATCCACCATATCATGGTCCAAGATAATACTAATGATTTTCTAATATGAAAAAGATCATGTTGGAGTAAAAAATGCATTTGTTAGAGCTCAAGAGCATTTAACATTAATTTTTGGCAAGATAATTAGTTTGAGATTTCTTAGTATACTCCCCATTGATGTGGCTTACAAAATATGTTGCTCCTGATGAAAAGGCATCACAATTTTTAAAACCTCAAGTGGTGTCATGTTTAATCTCAAAGCTATGCCAAGGTGTAAAGTAAAGCTTCCAACTAACATGTACAGTCTTTTCTAATATAAATTAATGTGACCTTGAATGGATTTGGATTTGGGTTCAAGTATGCCTTAAAAAGTTTCATAATATGATATGTGTAATATCCGATGTTCTAAGACCTACCTAATTGGCATAATATGTTATGAATCCTCACTTACTCTAATTTAATTATTAATTATAAGTTTTATATAATCTAATTAACTTTAAATAGGTTTAGAATTGGAATGGAGAAGAGAAAAGCATAGGAGGTAAAATGCTCTTTGGAGCTCTGTGGTGTTGGGATTAGTAGTGTTGTCCTCTCTTTTTAGGGATGAGAGTAAAAGGGAGTGATGCAGTGCTAGGAGGGAGCACGATGGCTCTAAGCTCTCAATTTTAAGGAATCAAGGATATTAGGGCTGAGAACTACAACGATAGCCACTATTTTATATATATATATATATATATATATATATATATATATATATATATATATATATATATATATATATATATATATATATATATATATATATATCATTTCAAACCCCCCCCCCCCCCAGTTTGTCTGGTGAAAGAGGAAGGGAGTGAATTGCAGGATGTGGAGTTGAATCCGTCCATTAGGCTAGTTAAGGATTTTGTTAAGTACGAGGTAGGATTCTAAACACCTATCTATGATTTCAATTCCAATTGGTACATAACAAGATATGAACAAAATTTATTTTTCTTTAATTTTATGATACTTTCATCATGTAACTTTTATTTTATTATAGAATGCTTTATTCTAAACACTTTGATTAAGAAGTTGAAATCTTACTGGTTAATTTTCTCTGTGTTGATTTATGTGCATATCGAATAAATGAGGCATTTTTGGTATTCATGATTGTTCTCTAAAAGTCCTAAAATATTATTTTGAATGTTTTTGTCTTGAATTATAATTGGATAAGAAAATGTTAAGTGTTTAGATCTTTATACATGTAGTGCTACCTGATTTTTGTATTTTTGATATTTCATATATCATCATATTCATATTTAAAGTCACAATTATCTATTGAAATATTCATACTACATGATTCATGGCCTAGCATTGAAGAAGTTCTAATATTTGAAATGTTACGAGCACACTTTCAAATATATTATAAGGCCCTAAAAGTTTTGTTATGGCCCCATTTACTTTGTGTGGATGTGGGAGATTTTTATTCTGTTTTAACCCCACTATCCTTATACAAGTGTGGATGTTTAAAGGGAGTTATAAGTGAAAGTGGTGTTACAACTCGGGCTCCTGAGCATATAATTTTGATGATGACAATATTATTGAGTGCCTCTTTATTTCTCCTAATATTTGTTGTGTATACATGTTTGTGTGTTGACTAACATTTCAGGTACAACAGGCACCGATCTTTAAAGATTCAGGGCTCAAGACTGGGTAGAATAGGTTATGTCGAAAGAGAATGTAATTTTCATTTATTTGTTTTAACTTCTTGAGTCAAGTCCTGTAAAGGTGCATGATAGCCTGGTGACCGTGCACACACACACAAGGGGAGAAATTTTAATGTTAAATATTTTAATTTTTCTGTACATCGTACTGTACGATCTGGATCATACTGTACGATCTGGTGTTACAGAAATTAATTAAAATATTTAATTTTTTCTAAAAAAATTCATTTGAAATATAACTAATCGTACAGTACGAACACCACATCGTACTGGACGATTTGATATAATTAGAAACCCCGTCGAATATTAAATTAGGCAAAAATTTGAATTTGAAAATTGTTCTATTCGTACGGTACGATCTTAATCGTACTGTACGATGTTTAAAATATTGTCTAATTTAATCCTGTGATTAGTCAATCGAATTTGCATAATTTTGATATTTGGTTCGTACTGTACGAACTGGATCGTACTGTACGACTGACAGAGACGATTTTGGTCGCCCAGGATTCATCCTGGACGATCTGCACTTCGATTGAACTAATCGTACTGTACGATTCTGAGATCGTACAGTACTAATAGGTCAAATTCTGCACATAGTACTGGACGATCCTGCGATCGTACTGTACGATATTTGACGGCTGAATTGAATTTTTAGGGTTTTTTGAAGCCCTCTATTTAAGCTTTCTCATAAGACTTTTTAGGAGTCTTTTGGACATTCATTGAGTTGTTTTATTCTAAAGAAAGCTTGAAGAGAAAGCTTTGGGCTAGGGAGAGAAAGGGTGGAGTTTGTAAGAGAGGGAGAAGATCCTTGTGGGCTTCAAGGGAGTGTGAGAGGGGGTTTTCACACGGTTGCTCTGGCGAACTTGCACCTGAGTTCCTCCAAGAGTCAAGGTTTATCTTGAGGGAAGCTTTGCGAAGAAGAAGACCACTTTGGTGTCAAAAGACCCGGCTACTCCGCCGCATCGGGGAAGGTGAAAGTGATTCAAGGTCCTCTGCCTCACCAGGAGGGTGAAAAGAAGTCAAGGTTCTCTGCCTGTGAAAGGAGTACGGTCCTCTGCCGCACCGGGTTGGTGGAAGAGAGTTTGTAAGGGCTTCTCCGCCTAGCTGAGGGGGCTAAAGGAGAGACACTATAGTGATAGTGCAATACCCGGAGAGGAGGCTCCGGGGAGTGGACGTAGGTCATGGTTTGACCGAACCACTATAAATCTGGTGTGCTCTTTCTGATTTTATTTTCCGCACTTTATTTTCTTGCATCTTATTTTCTATTATAACTGCTTGGTGAAAATCTGAGAATACTTTTTCATTGTGATAATTAGAGAATAATCACCATCTTTATAATTAGTTACAAATCATCAGCTTCCTCATTTAACTAGTTAAGTTATCATTGTAAGAAATCTGAAAAATTAATAAATATTAGAACTCTTAGCGCATCTCGTACTTTCAAGTGGACTTACAAGCAAGCATCATGACGTGCATAGTACATTTATGCATTGCATATTCTAATAATTGAAATAGTTTTAAGCATAAGAAATATTACAATAGTGTGGGTTCTGAAAATTCGGCCCCGGCCTCCGCCCGCTTTTTGCTTTATGCTGGGGGTAGTTTTAACGAAATTAGTTCCGGGGTAAATTTTGGAAGGCAGATGGGTTTGTAGATAAGACACTACCCAGAGATTTCACCCTCATTTTACGAGGACTTTATGATCTGAGTTCTGGTTTTCTATAGGCGCAAGCCCCTATAGTTAATTACCCCTCCCGATCATGAGAGAGAACTTTCGATTAAGGCTAGTCGTTAATCAGATACGTATAGATACGTGCATCTGACATATAGTAGCAGCATGGGTTTTGGATATTGGAAGTGTTGGACAATTTGATATTTAAAATTGAAGATTTCACCATCTTGCACTTAAAGCGGATGGTGGGGGAATGGATGATGGACCCGATCAAGATCCCATGGTTCCGTCGTCCCGGGCCATCATGGTCCTCGGTCTACTTAGTCAGAGGAGGTAGTTGACCCAACCTGACAGAAGGATCCTTGTCGGCAGCCATGGGTTGCTTCGTCCAAGGGTACCTTGTAGACCTGGGGTGGGTATTTGCCTTAGGGGACAAATTTGAATCCACCTTAGCTAACAGAGGGCTTTGTGCCCTATCGATCATATCCTATTGATTCATATCTCAAGGATTTGATGCCACTGGGAAGCATACGGGCTCAGGCCATAACCATAATATAATTGTTCCATTTGGCGGCGACCACCTGGTTCAGAGGGCCCTGAGTCATAACCGTTTATCCTGCAGTGCCATTTGGCGGCTAAACTGCCAGTTAGAGGACTCGTACCACGTCCTTGCTGGCAGGAGATTTTTTGAGAATGATTTACGCAGGCAAACTGTCGTGCACTACTTGCATGATTTACGCAGGTATATTGTAGTACACTAACAAATCTCCTGCCATGATCGTAGATATTGCTATTTACTGTAGTTTTGCTTGTATCTTTCTTATGGATGGCATATTAGATATACAACGGGTCTCCTTTAGTGGCTCGTAGAAGCTTGTATTTGTAGCGGTCTATTACTTGTAAATATTTCTGTTTCGATCTGCGAGTAAATGATTGTATGCAAGAGGAATCTTTTATCATTGAATGTAGGCAATACATGTGTCACTTGCTGTAGACCAGTGTTGTTTGCAAGTTGTTCTCACGAGAAGACTGATATATTTGTTACATATTATACATCTTCACTTACAAGAAGATGATGTGTTTACTTGCCATCGTATAGTTATGCGTATGTTTGAATTCATCACATGTCACCTATCAAACTCTTTTGCTCGTAGGAGGTTCATGCATTTACTTGTATGTTGGATTGTATTGCTTGTGGGAAGGTCGTACATCAATTTGAACTCTCGTTGCATATCTCCTTTATTTACTATCCATTAAAGGCATCATAGCAAGAAGTCTGATTGTGTTGTCCACATTGTTCAAATTATTTGCAATGTCCAAATCAAATTTAGCATTTGAGCCCAATCCGTGTTCATGTCCATTATAGTTTGTTCAAGTTCGTTGAGCCCTTGCAAGTTCAAGTTCAAATTATGGTTCATCTTGATTGAATTCGATTCAAATCGAATTCAAGTTTCATATTGTTCAAATCATCCAAGTTCAAGTCTCCTGATGTTTAAGTTCGTGTCATTTGGTCCAAAATCAAGTTGCTCTTGGTTGAACTTTGATTCAAGTCCTTTGTGGTCCAACTCAAATCTTTGCTTGGGTTCAAATGATCAAGTCATGCTTAATATTCAAATCAAGTTCTTGTTTGAGTCTAATTTATTGTCATTTGTTGCAAATCCAAATTCATGTTCGATTTCATTTAGATTTGAGTTCATTTATGTTCGATTTAGGCTCAATTTCATGTTCAGTTCATTCTCCAAACCGAGTCTTTTGTTTGTCCAAATTTCATTCAAGTCAGGTCCAAGTGGTCTTCTATTCACCCAAAATTTCAGCAGCATTCCGGCATCTCCCCCGTTTAGGAGAAACTACGGAAAACTGGGCCTTTTCTACCACGCTTAAGAAAGCGTATATAGTAGGTGCCCTCTTTCGAGGACACCGCGGACGTGTAAAGTTTTCAATCTCCACCACGCTTAAGAAAGCGTGCATGGGTCTTCAAATATACCTGAAAAGAAGAGTAGTTGTTTCCCCGCAGGTACAGAGCTGCGTACGGGTACTTAAAATTGTCCCCACCACGCTAAGAAAAGCGTGCATAGGGCCTACCCGCCTCGCCGTAGGTGTCGCACCGGGTTCCCTTTCCACCACGCTTAAGAAAGCGTGTATAGGCAGTTTGCTGGCTCGACACGAACATCAAGAATAGGATTTTAGGTGATCACCCGCCTCGTTATAGGTGCCGCACCGGGGTCCCATCTCACCACTCTTAGGAAAGCATGTATGGGCGATTTTTCGGTGCGCCGCGAATGACGAAAGCAAGTTCTCAAAATTTGCAAAATTCTTCTCTTTTCTCTTTTTTTTTTGAATTCTTTCTTCTTCTTTCTTTTTCTTTTCTTTTTATTTTATTTTTTTTTCTTTTCTTTTTCTTTTCTTTTCTTTTTCTTCTCTTTTTTTTTACTTCTTTCCACACACACACAAGAATAATAACAATAATTAAAATACTAAGAGTTAATAATAACTAATAATAATCAATAAATTATAACACAATACTAATATCAGTTAATGCAATTAATAACTAATATTAAGACAAAATATATACCTAATCACCTACATGAGTCGGGTAAGCAGCTTGCTATAGAAGAGTTCAGCCAGGTACATGAGGGAGCAGATTTTGGCTATAACAGGAGGGAGGTCGCTGGGCTTTGGCTTGTGGAAGGGAGAAGGTAGGGAGCTCTCTCTCTCTCTCTCTCTCTCTCTATGAATCTGAGAAGTTGGGAAGTGGAGAGGGTCGGCACAGCCCACAGATAGAGCAAAGGGGTCGGGATCAGCTTCTTGTGGCTTAGGGAAGTTCAGCCAGATGGGAGGATGCAGGCGTGGAGCTTGGATGAAGGATGGGAGGTCTCTGCGGCTGCTTGGGTTTGGAATAGGTAGGAGTGGCTCGGGCTACTTGCGACACAGGCAAGTGGAGGCTGCGGGATTAGGTTCAGATGGTTAAAGATCGGAAGAAACGTCAGGACTAGGGCAGAGTTCGGACAGAGGAGATGTGAAATGGAGTCAAAGAAAAGAGGAAGAGTCGAACGTTGGAAGGTCGATCAGGTCTTCTTCGCACTCCAGCGAGCTCTTGTCGCTACCTCCGATCTGACAGGGAGTAACGTCTTCGAAGGAGGCGTCGGCTTTAATAGAGGAAGGCAAAGGATCAGAGGTTTGGAGGTTGGGATGGGTGCGACTGAGTTCAGGTCAGAAGGTTGGGGGGAGCCGGGTTCTCCTTGCGAGCAGAGGAATGCGAAGGGAAAAGGCAGAGAGTAAGCGAAGCTTGCGAGCTCTGTGTGCTGGAGAAGAAGAGAAGCCCAGAAAGCTTCATCTTGGCTTGCTTTTAACGACAAGAGGAGCGTCCAGTTGGCACGAGATTTGGGCGATATTTCCGGGAAGAGACGCAAGGAGCGACATCGATGCAGAACAATGTCAGGTACGCGGGATTTCGGCTGGATTTGCGGGATCTCGATGGATACGAGGTATCTTTGCTTTTCTTTTTGCTCTCTATATAGATGTCAACAAATGCCCCCCAATAAAGTGATACGCGTCTAGAGCGAATCACGTTTGTTGTATGCTGATTGACCATGTGGATCCCCAGATATTTATTCTAGATGTCACACTAGGGCTTTCTTTTAGTGGATCTCTAAGAGTTTGCATGGATGTCACACTAAGATTGTCATTTAGTGGATCTCCAAAAATCTGCTTGGATGTCACACTAAGATTATTATTCTATAGATCTTCAAGAGTCCATCTCTGTGCCTTTATAGATCTTTAGATGCATTTTCAACATTTGATATAGCTGATATATTTGCTCTTGGTTAAATAAAGACCCATGGGATAATGATAGTGTGCCCCTTACTCAGATCCGTAGGGTGTTACTTTGTAGATTTATGACAGTAGATATCATTATTACTACCTTGCTCTCTTTTGACATTATCGTCACTTTAATTTCTGAGCTTTGCAGATTCATTAGCTAGCGAGATTTTGATATTTCTTGTACTAATTGTATCTTGCTCAAATTGTACTTTTTGATGATGACACATTCAGTTTATGGAGGATCTTCCGTTCTTCCCTCCTTTAACTGTATTTTGGCAAGAAATTTTAAATATTTATTTGGGAATCTCGGCACGCGGTGCGATATTAACCTAAATAAATATTTAAAATGCCCCCAGTCTTTAGGGACATTTGTAGATGTCATTCAGGATGCTTCTTTTGGTAGCTTTAGCTCGAGTCGTGAGATTCTGATTTCTCCTGTCCCATGCTTTGTGCTGTGGATATTAATGGAGAATTGTCTGATTTGTCTTTACTGACTTGTCAGGTGGTTTGTGTACCTTCTGCCCTATGCTTCTAGCTTTGGTAGGCTTGATGAAGGAGTAGATGCCGGTGACCTAAACCCTTAGGTTGGTGAAGGTCGATGGCGAGAAGTCATCGGTCCAGAGGTTGTGCATAACATACTTGTTGATGACGAAATCCTCTTAGTTCAGTCTCAGGCTCCATACGAACTTTAGGATAATTTCTTCGGTCCTTTGCTTTGTGCTTTAGTGGACTTGTTGAAGAAAAATTTCTTCGATCCTAGCTTTGTGCTTTATGGATTTGTTGAAGGATTTGCAGGTTTCGGATTTGATTGATAGTACCAAATGTAGGTAGTATCTTAATCCTTAACCACTTGAGGAGACTTTAATCTGAGTCACTTGAGTTCATTAGATTGGGCGAGCTGGGATTTGATAGCTCTTCGTCCTCTGGTTACTTAGATGGGGGTTCCTCTACTACGGCCTTTGTTATGGCGTGTTGAGTTGATGGAGCTGCCAGTGATCCGGCCATATTTGGGCTTGTTGGATCCGACCTTTTACACCCATTCAGGCTTTAGACTTGGGCTAGGGGAAATGTGCTTCCCAATGCTGATTTTGCTGAAGTTGATAGATTTTGAGTCTTCCTTTGTGGTTGAAGATTTAGAACCTACGCGAATCTGGTAGTTGCTCGAGATTCCTTCTTCCCACTGGAACTTTGATTCTCCGGTCAATTAGAAGAATTTTGTAGACTACGATCACTTGAACTTATCGAGTCGAATTAACCTTCGTACTTCCTACAGTCCCTACTAACGGGTTAACGAAGTGGGGGTTCCGCTACTACGGCCTTTCTTATGGTGTGTTGAGTAGATGGAGCTGCCAGCGATCCGGCTATATTTGGGCATGTTGGATCTGATCTTTTACACCCACTCAAACCTTAAGCTTCAGGCTGCTGAAAGACTTCAGGTTATTCTGGCTCAATTTGTTAGAGTGTGTAGTTACAAAAGTCTCTTTCTGACCTTTGAAATCTTGGTTTGTTGGAGGAGGTGGTGTCTCGATCTTTTGAAGCTCACCTGCATATACTTTAAAAAGAGTTCGTTGTATTCTTCAGTATAAAAGAATATTTGCGTTGGTGATTTTAAATATTTATTCGGGGATTTTGGCATGCAGTGCGATGTCGACCCGAATAAATATTTAAAATGCCCCCTATCTCGCAGAGACATTTCATAATAGACTAAATTTGAAATTTTGTGATTTTAAATATTTATTTGGGGATCTGACACGTAGCACGATGTCGACCCGAATAAATATTTAAAATTTCCCATGTCTTACAGGGACATTTTAGAATAGAATAAATTTAGAATCTTGATATTTTAAATATTTATTTTAGGATCTCAGCGCGGAGCATGATGTCAACCCAAATAAATATTTAAAATGCCCCTATCCTGTAGGGAGATTTTGAAATGCATTCTTGCAACATAAGAAAATTTCAAAAATATAGAGTGTATATGTTAATAAACATGCATGAAATACACAGTACATAAAACGTAACATTTCTTTGAGCAATTTTATGCATGATACTTCTTTCAGTTTGAGGGGATATAGTCAAAAAGCGATGGGATTTCTTGGAGGATTCTTCAAGATGTCGACCATCAAGAACATTATCTGTATGGATTTTGTTTAGGACCCACTTTTGATTAATTTCTTTAATGATGGATCTCTAGGGATGTACACTAGATGTCACACCATTCTTTGACATATCTTTTTCTTCTAGAGTTGTTGATCTCTATATTTGTTTTCGTTCATGTCGGGACCTTTCGGCAGTGGATTCTTGGATATGCGTCAAAGTGTCACACCCCGATGCTCATCGTATATATCCTGAATGTTCTTTTGCTCTACCATCAAAATAGATGGTTGTTTCTCCCTCTAGCGAGACCTTTCAAAGATGGCTTTTTGGACATAGGGACCAAGTGCCACGTCCTGATGTTCACCGTATACAGTTCATTATTATCTTTATATTTTTTTATGCTACTATAGCACTTATACGACTAGTCAAAGATAGAAAGAGAAACCATTCCCCAGCGGAGTCGCCAGAAATCTGTGGGCTCCGAAAATTCGGCCCCGGCCTCCACCCGCATTTTGTTTTTTTTTTTTGGAGTTTTAACGAAATTAATTTCGTGGTAAATTTTGGAAGGTAGATGGGTTTGTAGATAAGACACTACCTAGAGATTTCGCCCTCATTTTACGAGGACTTTATGATCTGAGTTCTGGTTTCCTATAGGTGCAAGCCCCTATAGTTAATTACCCCTCCCGATCATGAGAGAGAACTTTCGATTAAGGCTAGTCGTCAATCAGATACGTATAGATACGTGCATCTGGCATATAGTAGCAGCATGGGTTTTGGATATTGGAAGTGATGGACAATTTGATATTTAAAATTGAAGATTTCACCATCTTGTACTTAAAGCAGATAGTGGGGGAATGGATGATGAACCCGATCAAGATCCCATGGTTCCGTCATCCCGGGCAATCATGGTCCCTGGTCTACTTAGTCAGAGGAGGTAGTCGATACAACCTGACAGAATGATCCTTGTCGGCAGCCATAGGTTGCTTCGTCAAGGGTACCTTGTAGACCTGGGGTGGATATTTGCCTAAGGGGACAAATTTGAATCCATGTTAGCTAACAGAGGGCTTTATGCCCTATCGATCATATCCTATTGATTCATATCTCAAGAATTTAATGCCATTGAGGAGCATACGGGCTCTGGCCATAATCATAATATAATGGTGCCATTTGGCGGCGACCACCTGGTTCAGAGGGCCCCGAGTCATAACCGTTTATCCTGCAGTGCCATTTGGCGGTGAAACTGCCGGTTAGAGGACTCGTACCACGTCCTTGCTGGTAGGAGATTATTTGAGAATGGATCCTAGTGATATTTTTGACCAGGCATTAGCTCTTTGTGAGCTGAAGTAAATTTTAATTTGTCCACCTCTGCAAACTGTTGCGGAGGGTGGATGGATTTTGCTTTAAGTTGTTGATGGTCTAATTTCAATTTCAAATATTTTAGAGTTTGGGATTTTGGTATTGCTTAGAGTTTGGAGTTTGAAGTTTGGGTGGTATTTTGAAATAACTGAAATGGACCCCTTTTAGATTTTGTGGAAGTTTGGGTGGTATTTTGAAATATCTGAAATGGACCCCTCCGGTTGATATTTTCATTCTACACGGCCATCATCGGGGTGATGGGGTTATTTCATTTATGGATTGAACCTTGTCGACTCTATCAAACTGTCGATAGAGGATCGAATTTCATAGGCTTTACGTCTTTATAAGTGAATTCTCTTGATTATAGGCCTTGAAGGCCTAATATGAGCGTATAAAATAAATATTTCGATCAACTTCACGACCGTATATTTATTTAATAGTTCGAGCCGTGTCGACTCCTATCTACCTCAATAGAAGGATCGGGCTCGAACTTGAATTCACTTATTAACCCGCGCAGCATCCCTAGACGTCACATGTGTTTCTACAACATGCTCGTCGGGGCTCATGCGGGCTTTGATTGCATATCCCCTCTTTTTGTGTTCCTATGTGCATACAAATTAAGGTGCATGTGCGGGGGATATTTTAGAATATTTGTAAATGCTTTCTGTCTGCTTGTATGGATGTTGCAGATCCGGTGGCGTTTTGTTGCAGCTTAGGGATTGAGATGTTTGCTGCTTTGTACAGGCAAACTGTCATGCACTACTTGCATGATTTACGCAGGTAGATTATAGTACACTAACAAATCTCCTTCCTTGATCGTAGATATTGCTATTTACTATAGTTTTGCTTGTATCTTTCTTATGGATGGCATATTAGGTATACAACGGGTCTCTTTTAGTGGCTCGTAGAAGCTTGTATTTGTAGCGGTCCATTACTTGTAAATATTTCTGTTTCGATCTACGAGTAAATGATTGTATGTAAGAGGAATCTTTTATCATTGAATGTAGGCAATACATATGTCACTTGCTGTGGACCAGTGTTGTTTGCAAGTTGTCCTCACGAGAAGACTGATATATTTGTTACATATTATACATCTTCACTTACAAGAAGATGATGTGTTTACTTGCCATCGTATAGTTGTGCGTATGTTTGAATTCATCACATGTCACCTATCAAACTCTTTTGCTCGTAGGAGGTTCATGCATTTACTTGTATGTTGGATTGTATTGCTTGTGGGAATTTCGTACACCAATTTGAACTCTCGTTGCATATCTCCTTTATTTACTATCCATTAAAGGCATCATAGCAAGAAGTCTGATTGTGTTGTCCACATTGTTCAAATTATTTGCAATGTCCAAATCAAATTTAGCATTTGAGCCCAATCCGTGTTCATGTCCATTATAGTTTGTTCAAGTTCGTTGAGCCCTTGCAAGTTCAAGTTCAAATTATGGTTCGTCTTGATTGAATTCGATTCAAATCAAATTCAAGTTCCATATTGTTCAAATCATCCAAGTTCAAGTCTCCTGATGTTCAAGTTCGTGTCATTTGGTCCAAAATCAAGTTGCTCTTGGTTGAACTTTGATTCAAGTCCTTTGTGGTCCAACTCAAATCTTTACTTGGGTTCAAATGATCAAGTCATGCTTAATATTCAAATCAAGTTCTTGTTTGAGTCCAATTTGTTGTCATTTGTTGCAAATCCAAATTCATGTTCGATTTCATTTAGATTTGAGTTCATTTATGTTCGATTTAGGCTCAATTTCATGTTCAGTTCATTCTCCGAATCGAGTCCTTTATTTGTCCAAATTTCATTCAAGTCAGGTCCAAGTGGTCTTCTATTCACCCAAAATTTCGGCAGCATTCCGGCATCTCCCCCGTTTAGGGGAAACTATAGAAAACTGGGCCTTTTCCACCACGCTTAAGAAAGCGTATATGGTAGGTGCCCTCTTTCGAGGACATCGCGGCCGTGTAAAGTCTTCAATCCCCACCACGCTTAAGAAAGCGTGCATGGGTCTTCAAATGTACCTGAAAAGAAGAGCAGTTATTTCCCCACAGGTAGAGAGCCACGTACGGGTACTTAAAATTGTCCCCACCACGCTAAGAAAAGCGTGCATAGGGCCTACCCGCCTCGCCGTAGGTGTCGCACCGGTTTTCCTTCCCACCACACTTAAGAAAGCATGTATAGGTGGTTTGCCGACTCGACACGAGCACCGAGAACAGGATTTTAGGTGATCACCTGCCTTGTTGTAGGTGCCGCACCGGGGTCTCATCCCACCACGCTTAGGAAAGCGTGTATGGGATGTTTTCCGGTGCGCCGCGAACGACGAAAGCAAGTTCTCAAAATTTGCAAAATTCTTCTCTTTTCTCTTTTTTTTTTTTTGAATTCTTTCTTCTTCTTTCTTTTTCTTTTCTTTTTCTTTTCTTTTTCTTTTTCTTTTCTTTTCTTTTTCTTCTCTTTTTTTTTTACTTCTTTCCACACACACACAAGAATAATAACAATAATTAAAATACTAAGAGTTAATAATAACTAATAATAATCAATAAATTATAACACAATACTAATATCAGTTAATGCAATTAATAACAAATATTAAGACAAAATATATACCTAATCACCTATATGAGTCGGGTAAGCAGCTTGCTATAGAAGAGTTCGGCCAGGTACATGAGGGAGCAGATTTCGGCTATAGCAGGAGGGAGGTCGCTGGGTTTTGGCTTGTGGAAGGGAGAAGGTAGGGAGCTCTCTCTCTCTCTCTCTCTCTCTCTCTCTCTCTCTCTCTCTCTCTCTCTCTCTCTCTCTCTCTCTCTCTCTCTCTCTCTCTCTCTCTCTCTCTCTCTGAATCTGAGAAGTTGGGAAGTGGAGAGGGTCGGCACAGCCCACAGACAGAGCAAAGGGGTCGGGATCGGCTTCTTGTGGCTTAGGGAAGTTCGGCCAGATGGGAGGATGCAGGCGTGGAGCTTGGATGAAGGATGGGAGGTCTCTGCGGCTGCTTGGGTTCAGAATAGGTAGGAGTGGCTTGGGCTACTTGCAACACAGGCAAGTGGAGGCTGAGGGATTAGGTTCGGATGGTTGAAGATCGGAAGAAACGTCAGGACTAGGGCAGAGTTCGGACAGAGGAGATGTGAACTGGAGTCAAAGAAAAGAGGAAGAGTCGAACGTTGGAAGGTCGAGCAGGTCTTCTTCACACTCCAGCGAGCTCTAGTCTCTACCTCCGATCTGACAGGGAGTAACGTCTTCGAAGGAGGCGTCGGCTTTAATAGAGGAAGGCAAAGGATCAGAGGTTTGGAGGTTGGGATGGGTGCGACTGAGTTCAGGTCGGAAGGTTGGGGGGAGCCGGGTTCTCCTTGCGAGCAGAGGAATGCGAAGGGAAAAGGCTGAGAGTAGGCGAAGCTTGCGAGCCCTGTGTGCGGGAGAAGAAGAGAAGCCCATAAAGCTTCGTCTTTGCTTGCTTTTAACGACAAGAGGAGCGTCCAGTTGGCACGGGATTTGGGCGATATTTCGAGGAAGAGATGCAAGGAGCGACATCGATGCAGAACAGTGTCAGGTACACGGGATTTCGGCTGGATTTGCGGGATCTCGTCGGATACGAGGTATCTTTGCTTTTCTTTTTGTTCTCTATATAGATGTCAACAAATAGTAATTACATTTGATATTTTTGATACCTCTATGAAGTCTATTTGTAAAAGTACAAGTGTTGACTATAATAATAAATACATTTGATAGCTCTATATAAGTATTATTGTGAGAAGTACAAAGGTAAATAGTATGTGTAAAATCATATAGTAATTTTTTCATTAATGTTTCTAAAACTCAAATATGTTAAATTTTGTATAAATTACTTCTAGCGACACTTAGTTTATATTTTGATGTTTTAACTTACTATTTAAATAATTCACTATTTATTGTAAAATGTATATTGATATCTGTGGCAGAACATGAAAGAAGTCTACTAAGCTTGTTGTGCTTACTCAGTGGAATTTATCTGATATTTCAAGAAAAGGAAAGAGCCCAGCAGAGTAGAGTTGATAAGGACAGAATTGTCAGAATTGAGATTTTTGAGGGTTTTTGTAATCCAGTTGTTTATTTTGATTGATATATAGACTTTGTATGAATTGGATTATTATATATGATTTTTTAGAAATAAAAAAAAAAGAGAATGATACTTTAGACTGTTAATATTATTTTGAATTATTTATATAGCTCTAGTTTATTCTATATTTTTTCCTTTTTTTGTATTGTGGGTGAGAAAAATAGGATTAGGATTTTAATTCTTCCATTAAAACCCAAGGCATCACAATAGGAATGGTGAAGAATCATTGGATGGATTGGTGGAGGAGTGGTTGTAATTAGATTTTCTGAATAATGGTGGCCAAATTAGTGCTAGGTGAGAACTTAGGTAAAAAGCGGTAGTCGATGTTTAAAATTTTAGTGAGGGAAAATGTGGAAACTTCAATGACTTAAAGCACTTTTACTAGTTGAATGAATGTGCCTAGTATTTTTTCTGAAACATTAGTTATTTATTCAAGAGCTTTTGAATGGTTTAATAGGAGTTAGAACAATATGATGCCTAGTTGAATCATGCCTTGGCCGAAAGCTTCATTGGATGGTTTGGTAGGGTTTTAGGGTTGAGGAAGGCTAGGGAATGGTTTTGTAAATGTTATGGTTAGATGTGAGAAGGTTTATATAATAATAAATAATAGGATTTAAGGAAATTAAATATTATTTTTACAACTCATCAAAGTTGCAAACAAGAGAAAATCACCAAACTCCTTCCAAGTGTTGAAGTTGGCTATAAAGCATTCCTCTAAAGAGTAGCACACAAATTTTCTTCGTCAAAATGGCATCAAATCCTTCATTTCTTCATCATAGAAAATTTCAAAAAAAAAAAAAACACGAGGGCCAGATAAATTATTACGTGCGGAGTTTGGAAGTAGAGTTGTGTCCGGAGTCCAGTCAAATGTGAACACGTGGTCAATATATAGTTTTTATATTACTGTGTACTAGCTGTGTATTTACTGTGCATTAATTGTATATTGACTCTGTATTAAATACACAGTAATATAAAAAACTGTATATTGGCCATGTGTCCTGATTTGATTGGAGTCTGGACAACTTTACATCCGGATTCCGCACGTAATAATTTCTCTGAGGGCAGAGTTGGGGCAGACATGTGAAGAGATGGAAGAGGTAGTTAAGCACCCTTTAGCCACAAGTGTTGAAAAAACATATTTTTATATGAAAAAAACCGACTTCTATATGAAATAACCGATTTTTATATGGAAAAAAATGATTTTTATATGAAAAAACCGATTAATTTACTCTAAAATTCTCATCCATTAATGATCCGGTTCATATAAAAATTTCCCAAATCGAATCTTTGTGACCAGTTGCTCTCATCAGCTTACATAGAGCTAATTAAGTCTGACTAAGACTTAACCGCTATGGCTCTATGGAGACACCTCCATCATCCACATGTCACTCAATTCAACTAATTATCACTCAAGAAACAAAGAACAATAAAACACGCTAACTCTTCAAGTTGTCTATTTCTACTATTATTTTTATATGATTTAAGATAAATTAATATTTATTTTTAATCGATAATATATGTTATATATAAAAAATTATAAGATATATAATATTTAAAAGAAAATTAATTTAAGAGGTACTGTGGTTGGCTATTATTACAATTTCTTTAATATATTTAATTCATTTTTCAGCTTTAAAAGAAATTATTTTCTTTTTATATTTATTTTATTTGAAGATAGATAAAATTAGAATTATCATCAATATTTATTTAAAAAATAATTTATATATTAATATAATCAAGTGTCTACATGAAAAACCTTTATTTTTTTAAGTAATTCTTCTCTTATAAATTAGTATCCTTGGGACTGTTTAAGCTCACAAGCCAAACTATTCTATTCTTCCCTTCTCCCCTCATAATACCCATCCTACCTCTTCTTAACTAGCTTCGTCTTCCCAACTCCATGGACCTCTTTCTACAACCAAGAGGAAAGCCATCTTTAGGGCGAAAAAACCAACTCCATGGACCTCGGCCTTCTCCTCTTAAGCTCCACAAAGACTCCCACAAGATCATCAAGCCTCCCATAATCATATACACAGTCTCTCCCAAAGTCATCCACACCAATCCAAACGAGTTCATGTCTCTCGTTCAACGTCTCACAGGCTTCTCATCCACTGCTACTGATACCAAAGCTTCTTCTTCTTCTTCTTCTGCAGACTCTCATATCGTCGCCTTGAAGCCAGAGAATGATGCAGAAGCTATAGAATTATCATCTCCTAACCTTTTCTCTCCTTCTGTCATGGATTTTATGAACTCTAATTTATTTCATCATGAGCTGAGTCCTGCCTACCATGAGAATAAGGGCTTTGTGGAATCTGCATTCTTGGCTAGTCCTGGTAGCTTCTTCTGTTCTTTGTGAAGATTCAGCAATTCAGTGCTGGAGAAAAGTTGGGGAGAGAAGTCTAGTTGTGTTGGTGTGGATTAATTTGATACCAGATGATTCCTGTTGCATTTATAGTTATCATGATTTTTTTTTTCATCCAAGAATGAAAATATCAATGATAATGTGCTCTTAATATGAAAAGGTTTTATTAATCGGATGGCCAATGGCCAACATTTTGTCATATTAGTATTTTGTTTTAGGCTTCATTTGGGGCAACTTTCTTAATGATTTCTAAAGCAACTTTTCAGTTCAAAAAATTTTTGTACTAAAAAGCTGCTTTAGAAAGCAGTAAAAAAGCAAACTATAATGTAAATTTTTTATGTCTCAAAGCATCAAAATCTTAAATCGAAATCTTTAAAATAAGCTTCGAGATCATCTAAGATTTATATTCTATGGAGTTATAAATAAAATGAGCATCTTGATGAGATATGAGCCCAATGATACATATAACACGTTGATCTGAGTTTAAGTTGACTTAAACAATCAAGAGGTACAATTAAAAATTTTACTTAATAATTTGAGAGACGAAGCAACATTCGAATATCACATATTTACGACTAAAATATGTGTCTCAATGAGCTGACTATGACGAGCCCAATAATACTCCATTATGATATCATTAAAGAGAAGGACCAATGGGACCAACTCTGATCATCCATTGGAATGTCTTTATTTTTCAAATAAATATTCAAAATTCTTCTTCCATAAATCCATAAATAAGCCTTGATTATGCACATTTAAGAGAGATCCTAAAAAGTATTATGATAGGGAATCCTAAAAAGTATTATGATAAGGTAAATCTATAATACAATATTAAACAATTTGATTTTCATTTAAATTAAAAAATTATTGCCCAAAGATTAAAAAATAAAAATCCATTATTTATTTTAGCTCTTTTTATCTCTTTCGCCCTTCTCACTCTTTTTTTTTTGTTGGGAAAATTTTTGGGCTTGACCCGTATATTGAATGAGAAAAAAGATTACAAGTAAATAAAGACCAAAAATTGTCCCATATAAAAAAGGGACATGCTCATTTCGAGCACAAAAATAAGCTCAATAAAAAGCTCAACAAGGACAGAAAAACAAAATCCAGAGAATGGAGCCAAAAAGCCTGGACTCAGGGATTAGATCATGCAAATCAACGTGAAACTCAAACCCTTGGTTGCCCGAAGACCATCCAAAGGGGAGCCTGCAGTTGGAGCCTCATCATAGTCCAAGGCAAGGCGAAAAACACAGTAGGCATCGTCGAACAGCAGCAGCGACCCGTATAAGAGTCTTGGTGAATAAGAAACGAGCATAACAGAGAACCTTCGAGCAAGAAAAATGAATATCCCCAGCACAGTCAGATAAAATAGCTAGATTAGATCCAGATATTTAGAGAAATTACTCCACTTAATGCTTTCTCAAAAACAGACTTTTTAATGATAAGAGCAGTGGTAATGCTGCTGTTAATTTGGTTCCCAAATCTCCTATTGTTCATTCTCACTCTCCGATGTGAAAAAAATTGGCACCATAACCTATACTTTAGGAACCTAATTCACAAAAAAATAAAAACAACAAAAAAAAAATACAAATTAAATATTTTTTTATTATAAAAAGATTCCAAACAGATCATAAATAATTAACTTATCATTTGATTTAATAAAGTTAAAATTGTATTTGAGAATTTATGTAATACCACAAAATTTCTATATATTTATATATATAATATAAAAAAAATTATTATTTTGTATATTTCATGTTAGTGTTCAAATTGCATCAAAATATACACATGAATTTATTTTACCTAAGTTAATTTTAATGATATTTTTGATGTAATTTAAAAATTCTTTATGTTATATAACTAATTATAAAGATTTAATTATTAAATATAAATATACAAAAGTTTTTTGGCAGTTATGTAAATCTCCTAAATGTATTTGACCTTTATTCATTTGATGTAGTATTTTTATTTTTTATTTTTTGCCCAACGTAATATAATGTGATAAAAATTTGATGTTATTATTATTATTGTAATTTTTTTTATGGAATTTATATAAATATCACATATTTTTTATATATTTATATATCTAACTCTATTGTTCATATTAATTATATAATATATATATAGTTATATAATATGAGTGAAATAAAAAAAAATATATATAAATAAATATTACTGTAAATTCCCCGGAAATATACTAAGCCTCGAATCCACTCAGAGAGCAGAGGAAAGTGACGAGGAGTAGAGGAGCATAGCACAAGACCAACTGACCAAGAAAGGGTGAAGAGATCGTTGCTTGATGGCTCCTCTGAAGAAATTGAAGAAGGCTAAGAGAAAATTGAAGGATTCTTCTAAATGCGGAAACCCTTCTTCGGCGCCCAAGCCACCGGAATCTCAGCAGGCGGACAACGACTGGTGGTATAGCTTCTGGCACAAGAACTCCGACTCAGGTAAGAAAGACCGGAGCCTGTAAGTATGTACTTAGTTTTGTTTCTTTTGATCTTCTGCTAGTTGAATTTCGTTACAATTAGCGCTTTTTGAGGTTTTTTTGGGTACTTCTTGCATAAATTTTCTTGGCAATTTTTGGAATCGGTTAGCTTGGTGGGTTTTAGGGAGCCTAGATCATTTTCTTCGTGAGATTTTTCTATGTTTGTGACATCCTTTTGATTGAAGGTGACCTAAATTTCTGGCACTCAATGAGATACTGATGATAGTAACTAATGTGACTCTTTGCTATTTGGCCGATGCCTTTCTTATATTACGACGAGTATTTAGTTGTAGAGTAAATGTTTAGTATGACATGCCTCACGATAACTTTGCATCTCTTTCTACCTGACTTGCATTCCTATTAGTCATTATTATTATTTTTAAGCTATTTACTGACAAATCTGATTCCTATAGTCATTATGAGTATGATAATCTTCTTTTATAGGAGTTTTAACCTGGATTATTTAAATTGTTATGAAGGTTAATAGGAGATAGTAAGGAAACATTTGTGTTAATAGAGATGCCATGATTACATAATGCATGAATGGGCATTGCAAGTTTCTATCAATGAAGGTTTATATTTGATGGCGAAATGGCGAAATATGTGATATTCAATTAAGAATTTAATCCTTCATGAATACTTATCATTTCAATATAAAAACTTAATTTTCTTTAAGTGATTTGAATGACTCTCCATAAATTAGTACCCTTCCTACGCATGGTTGTAGTAGTTTTATTTATCTGATGGAGAGGAAAATATTTGTTGCAATAAGTTGAAATCCTAAGAAGTTTGATTGAGTTGCCACCCCCCCCCAAAAAAAAAAACCTGCAAAATCTCATTAGTTATCCAAAATGATAGATTTAGTAGAGCTTGGCTTGATGATTATGTGCTCCAATAAAGTCCAGTATGTGATGCAGATAGCAGAGTTTTATAATCTTTGATCTGTTTACAAGGAGCTGTTAGAACGATGCCATCTGGAATCAGATTTGTCAGTAAATAGCTTATCTTCATAGAGTTTTTGCTTGCTATGGTTTCTAGCAGTCCCTTTTTATTACTTGCACCAATAATATTTTGCCAAATAGCTTATGGAGTTTCTGCTTGCTGTGGTTGCAGCCACTCCCTTGTTTCACTTACACTATGAAGTTATAATGCTAATGCTTGTGAGAAGTGGGGCTTCATATCCTCAAGAATTGGTTTCACTCAACATTAACTAAAATTTTAATCAAATCATTACATCTGCGGACTAGCTTTGTGCCATCTCAACTCCTATCATTGCTTTCATCTATTGTATTTACAATATTTCTAACAAGAAAAGTTAACGGTGAGCTCAAAACATATAGCCAAAGGAAGTGCGAAGCCATGCAATTGATGAAGTGACATACTTTTTATTTTGAGTGCTTCTTTATTTCTTGTTGGAGTGATTCTATTGTGCGATGGCCACATAATTATTTGAAAGTCTATTTTAGACATTTTTATTAGTTTGTGTGATATGGTTTTTGTCTTCATGTTCTATGACATGCTTTTTTTTTTGCATTATTTTGTGAATTTGCACATTTTTTGGTCAAAATTCCTAGCTTAAAGTGTTGACTATATCATAGTGATTGTATTATTTCTATAAGTTATGGATACAATATGGACATGTTTGGCACTTTGACTGATATGATAGGGTTTTAGGTCAGCTCCATTTCACTTTCAATCATATGTTAATAGAAGTATCCTAGAAATTTCTCATGTATAGTTTCCCCAGATATTCATATTTCATTATTCCATTGTATTTTAAATCTAATTTATTTTGGAATAAGAAATTGATTAAACCTTCCTATCATTGGAGATGCTATGTTTTCTTGTGCTCGTGGATGAGGTCATGGATATAGACTAGACCTCTATCATTTGGTCAAAGTCCCATTTTTTTCTTTTTGAACTAAGAGCTTATTTTGTTCATTTGTTGCACTTACATATCATTCGTGGTAGGTCTGGACTAACTATCTATCCTTACTTCAAAATCCTTACTTTTCTTTTCGATTAAATTAAATGCTTATTTTGTTCATTTGTTTAATTCACTACTCATTTGTAGATTTTCATTATGAAAAAATATATATATTTTTTGGGCACATAGCATCAATGATCTCATGGAATGGTTCAACTTCTATAGCATCATTTCTCGCTTGAGCTATTTTCATTATGTTTTTTTTCTTGAGCTTATGATGCAATCTTTTCTTTTCCTGTATAATTTGATTATGTTAGTAGTTTGATTTGATGTCATTCGACTATAGATCCATCTTATAGGATGTCATAAATTTTTATTTTCATCATTTAGGTTTCTTTTATTTATTTATGCAAGAAGACATCATATGTTTTATTTCCTACTTAAAACTTTTTGCATTTTTTTAATTTGAACCAAGGTTGGAAAGAATGATGACTAGATTATGGCAAAGATCAGGGATCATCTGACTAGCACATGGGCTTCCCACCCTGGAGATGTTTGGATTCTACAGAGAATAAGGCTTCTACATGAGGAGCACATTCAAGTCTTTGGATGACTAAAGATTGAAGTGATAAGTGTGAATATATTGACCAGCTTGACCCACTATTGAATTTAATTTGGTCTAGATTTAATGCTATTTCATATTGGATAATTTCATTATCATATTTTAATCTTACATGACTTTCAGTAGCCTCAAAAAAATCTTTTGGGACAATTGAGTTACTCATTTCCACCCCCAACAACAACAATACACTGATAAATTGTGTTTGTGATAGGAAATACTTGGGTTCAAGTATTCCTATCGATCCGGAAGAGGGAAAAGAGCAGAAAACTGCTGTTTTCTGCAGGAAAACAGTAAAAATCTGCTGTCTACAGCAGGAAAACAGCGGATAACTCAGAAATCTTCAAGCAAAACACTTGTATTCCACTAAGAAATGAATAAAACCAAGCGATGATACAATGTTCTCGAGAGGAAGAACAACTCTCCTATTCTCCGGCAACGCCAAGAGCCCAAACAAGAAACCCTAGATCTCAAAAACACATTCAAATTCAAGATATCCCTAATTTCCCCCCAATCCTCCTAATTAACCATAAAGGAGTATTACAAAATGTCTAAAAAACCCTTCCCATTCAAAATTTTCCTCCAATTGGGCCCACAAAGCCTCCGCCCACCTCCAGGGCTTCCGCCTGGTTCCGCTGGTTCCGCCCGCTCCTGGGCCGGTGGGTGTAGAACCGGACCGGTCCCTGCTGGACCGGTCCAGCCGGCCCCTCCTGGGCTGGCGTAAGCCTAACATTACTCCCCTCCCAAAAACTCACCTTGTCCTCAAGGTGAAAAGAGGGGAATTGCTCTTTCACTCTTTCAAACGGCTCCCAAGTAGCATCGAAATCAGGGAGGCCTCTCCATTTGATCAGTACTTCTGTGTTGCCCATTTTATCTGATCGGACTCCTGCAAGCTCTAGTGGTTCTAAAACCACTTCTAAATCTTCCGTCATAGTGGCTGGTAGTTCTGCACTCGCTGCATGTTCCCCTATGGCTCTCCTTAGCTGAGACACATAGAAAACTGGGTGTATAGTGGCTGAGGGGGGTAACTTCAATCTGTATGCCACTGCTCCAATCCTGTCCAACACTTCATAGGGGCCAAAGTACCTTGGTGCCAGTTTCTCATTCCTCTTTCTAGCCACTGTCCTTTGTCTGTAGGGTCGTAGTTTCAGGAACACCTTCTCCCCTACTTCAAACTGCATGTCTCTTCTGTGTGAGTCTGCTTGCTTCTTCATGATCTGTTGTGCCCTCATCAGATGTTTCTTCAGTTCCTCCAGCACCTTGTCCCTTTCCTCTAAGTACTGCTCAACTGACGATACTGGTGTACTACCTTTCCCATAGTACACTAGGTGTGGAGGGTCCCTTCCATAAAGCACTTTGAATGGGGTCATCTGGGACGCGGAATGGTACGAGGTATTGTACCAATACTCAGCCCAAGGCAACCACCTTGCCCATGCCCGTGGAGTTTCCGAAACAAAACACCTCAAATAGGTCTCCAAACTTCGGTTTACCACCTCCATTTGTCCGTCAGTCTGTGGGTGATAGGCGGTGCTTCTCTTTAGAACGGTGCCCTGCATCCTGAACAGCTCCCTCCAGAACTGGCTGAGGAACACTTTGTCTCGATCAGACACAATTGATTCAGGAACCCCATGCATCCTTACAACCTCCCTAATAAACGCTGCCGCTACTGACACTGCAGTGTAAGGATGTCTTAAGAGGATGAAGTGTGCATACTTGTTAAGCCTGTCAACTACCACCATGATGACTGTGAACCCCTCTGATCTTGGTAGGCCATTAATGAAATCTATGGACACCTCCTCCCAAACTTTGTTTGGAAGTGTCAATGGTTGTAGTAGTCCTCCCGGAGCCATGGCCATGTACTTATTTCTCTGGCACACTTCACACTTTGCCACCATCTCCTCCACATCTTTATGCATCTCCTTCCAGTAGAGCTCAGATGCTAGCCTCCTGTATGTCTTCTGAACTCCTGAATGACCTCCCACTGCGCTGCCATGAAACTCCTGCAACAAGTGGGGAATGTGTATGGAAGTTCGTGGCATCACAAACCTCCCCTGATACAATAGTCTCTCCCCCTCAAGGCAGTAGCCCGGATGAGTACTCTTGTCCTTCCCCAGATCCTCCTTAATCTTCCTCAACTCTTCGCTCAGCTTACTTTCTTCCTTGATGGCCCCCCAATCTACCATCAATGGAATTGACACAGCTAATTCTTGAAGCTCCCCAACACGTCTGGATAAGGCGTCGGCTGCTTTATTTTCCAAACCAGGCTTGTATTGGATCTCAAAATCATAGCCTAGTAATTTGGATAACCACCTCTGATGCTCCTCGGTCACCATCCTTTACTCTAGCAGATATTTTAAACTTCTCTGATCAGTCCTTACAATAAAATGCCTTCCCAACAGATAAGGCCGCCACTTCTGAATAACTAAGACAATGGCCATTAGCTCCCTCTCATATACTGACTTCAATCTAGCCCTGGCTAACAGTACTTGACTGAAGTATGCTATTGGCCTGTGATTCTGCATCAATACTGCCCCCAGCCTATATCCTGATGCATCAGTCTCCATTACAAAGACCTGGCTGAAATCTGGAAGTGCTAACACAAGAACTGTAGTCATGGCTTCCTTCAGTTTCTCAAAGGCCCGGGTTGCTGCCTCTCCCCATAAAAACCCATCCTTCTTCAGTTGCTCAGTTAAAGGCCAAGCGATAGCACTGTATCCCTTCACAAACCTCCTGTAGTACCCAGTCAACCCCAAGAACCCCCTTAACTCCTTTAGATTTCTAGGCATTGGCCACTTCTGCATTGCTTCTATTTTATTCTGATCTGCCGCCACTCCTTATTGGGATACCACATGTCCCAAGTACTCTACATTTGCCTGGGCAAAGCTGCACTTCTTCAGGTTGGCTTGTAGCTGATGTTCCTGTAACACTCCCAAAACTAGAGAAGTGTGCCCCAAACCCACAGAAGTAGCACCCTTGATGATATACGTCAAAGAAGAGTAAATGAGTTTTCACATATCTATGGAGTAACCCACCTGAATAACGTAGTTAAGCAAAGCACGATCATGAGTTACTTCACTAATATTTCTACTTCGCAAAAGGCAAGCAAAAATGAAATAATGACAAGCATTAGAAGTTTGGGTAAAAAGGATACAAAATAAATTGATGATTTTATTTTCTCTCTTCTTCTGACTCACTCCATTATTCGATTCACACAATACTTTTAAGATTTCATTAGGATCAATGGGGGTTCCACAGAAAGAAGAATACTTATCAAATTTAAAATTTTGGAGCTTACAGAGGTTATTGATAAAAATTGAATTGAATGGGACCCACTTACCTCTAACATAACAATTACCACCTTCAAGTGCTCAAAGTGCTCCCCCTCAGTTTTGTTATACACCAAAATATCATCAAAGAATACCAGTACGAACTTCCTGAGATATTGCTTGAAGACCCTGTTCATCAAAGACTGAAAAGTAGCAGGTGCGTTAGTCAAACCAAAGGGCATTACTAGAAACTCATAATGCCCTTCATGTGTTCTGAATGCTGTCTTGGGAACATTTGCCTCCTTCATTCTGATCTGGTGGTATTCGGACTTTAAGTCCAGCTTGGAAAATACCACTGCCCTAAATAGCTCATCCAATAGTTCATCAATCACTGGAATTGGGAACTTGTCTGGTACAGTGCCCTTATTCAGAGACCTGTAATCCACACAGAATCTCCAACTCCCATCCTTCTTCTTGACCAGGAGGACTGGACTAGAGAAAGGGCTTACACTTGGTCTTATGATCCCAGCCTCCAGCATCTCCCGGATCAGCCTTTCAATCTCATCTTTTTTGGATCTGAGGGTAACGGTAAGGGCGGACGCTGATCGGTGTCTCCCCTTCCTTCAAAGTAATGGCATGCTCCAGCTCCCTCTGCGGTGGCAACCCTTGGGGAGGTTGAAAAACCTCGCTGAACTGGTGTATGAGTGGCTACACTGAAGAAGGAACATTGCCTTCTTCCTCTAGTTGGACCCCTTGCCGACGGTGCAACTCCACTAAGTAGCCTCCTCCCTCCTCCTGAATGGTCTTGATTAAAGATTTGAGAGAAACCCCCGCTTTGGTCAGCCCGGCATCACCCTGAATAACCCTCTTCTTCCCCTCCACCACCAGTTCCATCTTCAATGTGCCCCAATTGATCTTGGTCTCTCCCAGGGTCTGCAACCACTTCATCCCTAGGATGACGTCAGTACTCCCTAATTCCAAGGGAAGGAAATCCTCCCTCACCTGGATCCCCTGAATCTTCAGAACTACTCATCTACAAACTCCTCTCCCCATCTCCACCTTTCCTGTTCCCATCATCACCCCATAGCCTCATGTATCCACTAATTCCATCCCAAGCTACTCAACAATCTGGGTGGAGATGAAGTTGTGGGTTGCCCCACTATCTATCAACACCACCACTTCATGGCCAGATATCACCCCTTTCACTTTCATGGTGTGACTCGAAGTGAATCCCACCACGGAGTTCAGAGAGACTTCTGCCACATCCAGGTGCAACTTCTCCTCCTCTTCTGACCTACTACCACCTCCCTCTTCGTCTTCCTCGTCTTCACAAACGAGGAGAACCTGAAGAGTCCGATCTTTGCACCTATGTCCCGGCATGTACTTCTCATCACATCGGAAGTACACCCCCTTTGCCCTCTTTTCCTGTAACTCTTTTTCAGTCAGCTTTTTGAACTGTCCTCCATTTTCTCCTCCTATTTTCTCCTTCTGCACTTCCTTCAAACTCCCTGAGGTTGGCCCTTTGGATGGTAAGAAAGTGGTCGTCATTCTGTACGATCCCCCTGAGTAATTTTCCCGGGCTCCCCTTTCTGACTTCTTCTGATCTTCCACCAGCTGTGCCAGTTCCATAGCTTTCCCTAAATTCCTTGGCTCCAACACTCTGACTGTTAATCGTATCTTCGGTTTCAGCCCTTTCATGAAGTTCCCTTCCAAAGCTGACTCCGAGATATGATCCAACCTGCTGGCCAAAAACTCGAACCTGTCGCGGTAATCTGCCACGGTCCCCTCCTGAGTCAGGGCAAAGAACTGCTCATAGAAGTCTCCTCCCCCATCGGCTCGAAAACGCTCTAGTAAGCATTCTTTGAACTCTCTCCAGTTCCGGATAGGCTCCCTCCTATCCCGCCATTGATACCATGCCAGCGCCTTTCCCTCCAAAAACAGACCTGCCGCCGTCAACTTCTCCTCCTCCGTCAACCCGTTGACGGCAAAGTACCGTTCCACCTTGTATATCCATCCATGGCCATCCTCTCCCTCAAAAATGGGCATCTTCAGTTTTCTCACCTTGGGATCTCCTCCATATCCTCGGTATCCCCCGTATCCTCCCATTCCTCTAGGAGGAGGTGCTCCCCAAGTGTCCCGATCATCTCTCCGGCGATTATACCCGAACCCTTCATCGTAGTCCTCTCTTCTACCTTCAAAATCAGCGCCTCGGCAATGGAATTCCCCCATTCTCCCTTCAAAATCAGCATCTCGGTGATGAAATTCCTCCCTTCTCCCACCAAAATCAGCACCCCTTCTGTCATATCCCATGCTCATCTCTTCTCTAGAAAGCGGTTCTAGAGGAGGCATGTCGTTATCCCCCTCAAGGATCTCCACCTCCGACATCCTCCTCCCTCAGGACGGGTTCGGATTTCCTCCTATGCCATGGCCGTCGGTGGTCTCTCTTACTTCCGATGTCGCCGGATTGGTCTTCATTTCAAGTAGTTTCTTCATCATTTCCTCCATAGCAGAAAACCTCCCTTCCAACCTTTCATTGTTGGTGGAGATTTCAATGAACTTTCCCTCCAAATCTGATTTCAGTTGTCCGAACTCGCCTTCCAATACTTCCACCTTCTTTCCGGCCATCTTCCCTTCCGCGAGAAACAGGAAAACTTCCTTCGAAAGCCCCAAAAAATCCGCTGAAATTTCTATTTTTCAGCCGCCAAAGGTCCCACGACGATGCTCTGATACCAATTTGATAGGAAATACTTGGGTTCAAGTATTCCTATCGATCCGGAAGAGGGAAAAGAGCAGAAAACTGCTGTTTTCTGCAGGAAAACAGTAAAAATCTGCTGTCTACAGCAGGAAAACAACGGATAACTCAGAAATCTTCAAGCAAAACACTTGTATTCCACTAAGAGATGAATAAAACCAAGCGATGATACAATGTTCTTCAATTCGAGAGGAAGAACAACTCTCCTATTCTCCGGCAACGCCAAGAGCCCAAACAAGAAACCCTAGATCTCAAAAACACATTCAAATTCAAGATATCCCTAATTTCCCCCCAATCCTCCTAATTAACCATAAAGGAGTATTACGAAATGTCTAAACAACCCTTCCCATTCAAAATTTCCCTCCAATTGGGCCCACAAAGCCTCCGCCCCCCTCCAGGGCTTCCGCCTGGTTCCGCTGGTTCCGCCCGCTCTTGGGCCAGCGGGTGTAGAACCGGACCGGTCCCTGTTGAACCGGTCCAGCCGGCCCCTCCTGGGCCGGCGTAAGCCTAACAATTTGTTATCAACCCACAAAAATGGCATGCTATCCTACCTTTTATAACACTTCACATTACTGGAAATTATAGAATTGCAATGTGGATTGTCTCTAAAGTTAAGATGAACAAGCGGTTCTATTAAAAGTTTTGATGGAGAATAGTTGGGTGATATCATCATAAGATTTCATATATTAGAGTTGTAAACTAATAATTTTAAATATCCGGTCCTAAATTCCTATATTTAGAGTGGTACACTGATAAAAACAATGTATATTATTTTGGCATATTACACACCTAAAGTATGTTAAAAATCCTAACCGTCCAGTGCCTATCACCTGTACGTCTAGAGCTGTGTGCAGGATGATGTTGTCATTTTTATTATGATCTTTTTTTCTTGCTCATCTTGCCCACTTCTTTTGTTGCATGATTATTGAAGTTAAAGAAAGTCCTAAAAAAAAAAAGAAAGAACAAAAGTGGTCACTTTTTAGTTTAAAGGTGGGACCTTCAAATTTATTCTAATATATTCACTAGTCATAGTTGATCATCGGTGGATATTCCTTATAGAGCCATTCAAATGTAACTATAGTCTTTGTTATAAATCTCCTTGTTTGAATGTTTTGAGTATAATTTTGGGAAGAAATATTTCCTTTTTCTTAACTATCTCAATTTTCTGAACTTCCTAAAGCCCTTACCTTGGTAGCTGCTAGTTTTTACTGATTAATTGGTTACAAATATTTCGAAGTTATTTTATATGAATTATTTGATCCTTTGACATACCTAAGGTGGTGAAGATGAGGCGCTAATCATCATGGTTACTAGTTGCATGCATTCATGGAGAGTATAGACTCACATTTTATGGAGAGATAGACTCAACATATTAAACAAACAAGATGATTGTGGAACCCATGATGATTTTATATTGGAGCATAGTTTGATATTTTCTTCTCATTGGAGTCTTAATTTTTCTCTCAACATACATATAGTGAGAGAGAGGGAGTAGGATAGAGAGAGTACAACATTTATTTGATGGAAGCTAGAGAGAAAGAGAGTGAGAGAGAGATTAAGTGTATAGCATATTTAACATTCTCTCTCACTATACATCTGTCTCTCTCTATCCCTCTATCTCTCTCTCACTCTCACTTTGTCTCTCTCGCTCTCTCTCTCTCTCTCTCTTGCTGTCTCTCTAGCTTCCATCAAATATGTGTTGTACTTTCTTGGCCTCTCTCTCTCTCACTCACTCTCTCTCTCTCTCTCTCACTCACTTACTCTCACTTGCTCTCGTTCTCTCAATCTTTCTAGCTTCCATCAAATAAATTTTATGCCTCCTCTCTTTCACTCTCTCTCCTTGGCTCTCTCTCTCCCTCTCTCTAGCTTTCATCAATTAGATATTGCACTCTATCCATCTCTCTAGCTTCCATCAAATAGATTTTGTACTCACTGTCTCTCTCTCTCTCTCTAAATTTGATGGATGGTAGAGAGAGCAAGAGAGAGAGAGAGAGAGAGAGAGAGAGAGAGAGTAGAAAGAGGGAGAGGGAGAGAGTGATTCTTCGTTGACATGTAGGCGACCATATTAAAAATATTCATTCAACATGATCATCATTAGCCATCCTATTTATTCATGGTTGGAATCTTGAATCTCCCTCCTCCATTGATTTCTATGGAGTAATTTTATTTTGTGCAAGTTTTGTTTACATGAACGTCTAGCAATGGTAGTGTTTGTCTATCTTTTTTCTTTTCTAATCTTTCCGCACATTATATTTGCTCTTGTTATTGGGGCTTCAGTTACCCACCATTGTACATGCCCAAATCTTTAAGCTAATTTTTTTAGTTTTCATTAGGTTATCTTCAACTAATGCTATTCGCTCCAATCTTCTAATATAATAAATTTTTATTCTATATTTTCTTACTTTACCACACATTTAATCTTAAAATATTCTCATTTTCACCAAACTCAACTTGATTATAATCATCTTTTTAAACTTTATCTCAATTATTGGCTATAGGTAATTTTTATTTCCAACACTTGGATCCATGCTTCTTGCAAGATCTAATTATAATTTTATGAAATTAACCTTTTAAGTCTGTGATATTCTCTTATTACATGTTACTCATGAATCACTTCTATGTTACATCCATCCCAGTGTAATTGTAGAAGTTATGCCCTCATTTATGTTGTTTTTCTTTTGTATAACAAGTCCAACTCTATTACTCTTAGGTATCACTAGGACTTGCAGCCATATTAATTGATAATTATCAATTTCAACTTTTTTCAAATTATAATGTAGTTAATTTTTGTTCATCTAATCCAAAGTTCTTAGACATCTAGAAGTTTCTTTCATTTTCAAAATTTTCACTTCAAAAGAACACAATGTATATCATTTACAAGTAGGAACACTTAGGTAACCAATTTTTAAATATTTTTGTAAGCATCTTCACTAATTAAAAATATCTGAACTTGTTGCCAATCCATTATGTAATCCTACAAACATTAACAATACTTTGCTTACTCCACTATTTTTAATGCCGATCACTTCTAGATCATACAAATCTTTCATAAGTACAATATACATTTGGCATTTATATTTTCTCCTTAATATCCATCGAATCAATTCTCATAATCTTTAATCATACTGCTCTTTTCATGATCAATAAGCACAATTTAAAGATCTTTTTGTAAATGTTCATTTTACTCTTCCACGTTTTACTCTTCTAATTTTTTTTTTCTAAAACATAATTCTTATCTTTTATGTTTTTCTCAAGCTAATTACTTTCATCCACCAAAAAGAAATTGTTCACATAGGAGAATACAAACAATGCTACAAAGAAACCATGATCATGGTAAATTCTTCAAATATAATGATAAGTGTGATATACAAACTAGATTTCATACTTACAGTTGAGCAAATAAATCTATTTAAATTGAGTGTGATCACCAACAAAAGTAACAAAGTGCCTAAATTCTGAGTGGGTAAGAACATATTCGAATCTCAAATATTAAAATGAACTAACTCAAATGAGAAACTTCTAAGATTTGACATGGTAGATGGAAAAGGACCCAATGATGTTTACCTAGTTCACGTACATTATATTCAAATTTATATAAAGAGGAGGAGATAGTAATAAACTTCTGAAGACTTAATGATGGGATGATCCAAATGATAATGCTATGGATATGGAGTGGTAGAAGAGAAGGTAGAAGGGACTTTTAATTGTTTAGTAAACTCCACCAGCTTCAACATTTCCACTGATTGCCTTTCTCATATTCAAATCCTAGAAAATACAATGAGAGAGATAAAATATTACATAATAGTTATGAGTTTTAGTGTGATCATGAATGAATAGCAAGTTTGTAGAAAATTCTAGAACATTTTAAAGCATTTGGGAGGGATAAGCCATTGTAAAGAAATAGGTGGTAGAGAAGTCGAGTCAAGGAAGGCAAATACTTGTTGAACAACAGTTGATTACCTGTTATATGCAAAGTTCCAAAATATAAAATCTAGGATGTATTAAAAGAAGCTGTTATTTGAGAACCAAACGAGTAATTGAGGAAGTCAAAAAATTCATGAGAGATCAATCACAATGTTAGGGATTGTATTGTAGAATCTGCCATTTGTTGTCTTCATTTTTAATGAGATTGATTTCCTTCTCTTGGGCTTAGCCTTAGTGTTTAAGTTTCCTTTTTTAGTGTAGGGCTTTCCCTATTGGACCCTCTTAGGTGGATTACCCAAAACCCTAGGATATTTCTCCCCATGGGACCTTTGATACCATTAGACTAGGTTAACCCTAGTATACTTTTTGAAGTTGGCGACTTAGCCATGTTCAGGCTTTGTATCTTGCACAAATTAAATGGGAAAATCCTTAAAGAGGCACTAAGATGTTGTCTCATTGGATTAAATGTGAGAGTTTTATGAGATGCCACTCATAAACAGTGTTGCTTTTAGGATTTTGATTTGGATCGAAGAAGCTACTCTTCACAAGGTTGAGGTTTGAGTCCATTAAGATTACAATCACTCCAAGGATGTTAATGAGAATATCCTCTTGGAACTGCTGCTTGGATAAAAATTTGTAGAACCTTCTTTTAAGTCATAATAGTACATGTCTTTTGATACTTGATGATTATAGTATTAGTAGGAGTTGAATACTCCTTGCTAATAATTATAAGGAGAGTAAAGATGTTGCTCATGTTGGAGATAGCTATAACAATGCTTTTATTGTTGGGGAGGGATGAAGCCTTGTCATCATCATGCTTGTTTGAGTGAATGATCTGTTGGGTAGTACTATATCTAATGATTGTAGATGAAAGTGTTGCCTTTTATGGGAAATAAAGATGACCCAATATTTTTTCTTGTGGGCTCCGAAAATTCGGCCCCGGCCTCCGCCCGACTTTTGTTGCTTTTCTTTAGGGGGGGAGTTTTAACAAAATTAAGTTCCGAGTTAAATTTTGGAAGGCAGATGGGTTTGTAGATAAGACACTACCCAGAGATTTCGCCCTCATTTTGTGAGGACTTTATGATCTGAGTTCTGGTTTCCTATAGGCGCAAGCCCCTATAGTTAATTACCCCTCCCGATAACGAGAGAGAACTTACGATTAAGGCTAGTCGTCGATCAGATACGTAGAAATACGTGAGTCTGGCATACAGTAGCAGCATGGGTTTGGGATGTTGAAATCTGGAGAATTTGGGAATTTGAAAGATTGGAAGATTTGGAGATTTAATATTTAAAATTGGAAATTACACCATCTTGCACTTAAAGCAGATGGTGGGGGAATGGATGATAGAACCGATCAAGATCCCATGGTTCCGTCGTCCCGGGCCATCGTGGTCCCTGGTCTACTTAGTCAGAGGAGGTAGTCGACCCAACCTGACAGAAGGATTCTTGTCGGCAGCCATGGGTTGCTTCGTCCAAGGGTACCTTGTAGACCTGGGGGAGAGTGTATTTGTCTAAGGGGACAAATTTGAATCCACCTTAGCTAACAGAGGGCTTTGTGCCCTATCGATCATATCCTATTGATTCATATCTCAAGGATTTGATGCCATTGGGGAGCATACGGGCTCTGGCCATAACCATAATATAATGGTGCCATTTGGCGGCGACCACCTGGTTCAGAGGGCCCCGAGTCATAACCGTTTATCCTGCAGTGCCATTTGGCGGCGAAACTGCCGGTTAGAGGACTCGTACCACGTCATTGCTGGCAGAAGATTGTTTGAGAATGGATCCTAGTGATATTTTCGACCAGACATTAGCTCTATGTGAGCTGAAGTAAATTTTAATTTGTCCACCTCGGCAAACTGTTGCGGAGGGTGGATGGGTTTTGCTTTAAGTATTTAATGGATTTATTCAATTTTAAACATTTTGGAGTATAGGATTTTTGGAATTTTACGGGAAATTTGGGAAGTTGGGAGGCATTTTGAAATATTTGGAATGGACCCCTCCGGTTGAGATTCACATTCAACGCGGCCATCATCGGGGTGCATGAGCTCATTTATATTTATGGGTTGAACCTTGTCGACTCTATCTAGCAATTGATAGAGGATCGGGTTTCGTAGGCTTTATAATTTTATTGGTGAATTCTTTTGATTATAGGCCTTGAAGGCCTAATATGAACTATAAAATAAATATCCCGGTCGATCTCACGACTGCATATTTATTTAATGGTTCGAGCTGTGTCGACTCCTATCTACCCATATTTATTTAATCGGGCTCGAACTGGAATTCACTTATTGACCCGCGCAGCATCCCTAGACGTCACATATGTACCAATAACACGCTCATCGGGGCCCATGCGGGTTTAGTGATTGTGTACCCCCCTTTTGTGTATCTATGTGTATACAAATTACGGTGCATGTGCGGGGTACTTTAAAATATTTGTAAACGCCTTCTGTCTGCTTACATGGATGTTGCAGATCCGGTGGCGTGTTGTAGCAGCTTCTAGACTGAGTTATTCGCTGCTTTATACAGGTAGACTGTCGTGCACTACTTTCTTTCTGCAGGTGGATCATGGTGCACTAACTAATCTCCTGCTTTCTTTTTGCAAGAGCTTGGGTTTGTTGTGGAGTTTCCGTATTTTCTTCATATTCATCTTTTCACCAATCTCAGGTGGTTTGATGTAGTTGTTTGCAAGGACGGATCTTTCACTACCAATTAACAGTGTTGCCATCTCCGTTTATAGGCACTGTTGCTTGATTCGGGGATTTCATTAGTACATATAGAAGACACATATGCCTCCTGCAACGGACCGTAGACACTTGCACTTATAGAAGACAGATGCCTCTACTTGCTACCACCTCTTTATATGCTGTATAAGTATCTTAACACTTATGGCAGACTCTTTGCTTCCTTCTCATAGATGACATGCCGTGTATAGAGAGGGTCTTCTGCGAACGTTGTAGACATTTGCATTTTGTTATACGTCGTCTGCCTCTAGTTGTGAACATCTCATGTTGCATATTGATCGCTATGACTTGTCAATGTTCCTTGCATTTGTTTGACATTGGATTGTTGTTGCTTGTGGGAATGCCGCTTAATAGTCCTTGCATTTGTTTGACTCTTTGACGTTCGTTGGAGATTTCATGCCATAATCTATATGTAGGAACTTTTGTTCATTTCTCTTTTGCAAACAAGTTGTACGTGGAGTTCCTTGTTCAACATGAATTCAATTCGAGTTCCGTGTATTTCGATGTTCAAGTTTTCTTACATCCAGTTCAAGTCTTGTATGTCCAGTTCCCTGTTGTTACATTGAATTCATTCGGATTTGAGTCAAACACTTGCAAATTCAAGTCCCAATTCCACTTGATGTTGAGTTCAAGATAAAAGTTCAAGTCTTGATTTTCTACATTCAAGCTCTATTTGATGTTGCTCAACCCAAATTCAATGTCCATAAGTCCTTGCTTTGAATCCAAGTTTCAGTTATTGTTCATGTTTATTGCATATCAAACCCTTCTAGTGGCATTTGACTACATGTGTCTTCATGATGTTTGTAGGATCTATATTCATTACAGGTCTTTCTTTTCACCATAAATTCCATATATGTTCCTTAGCATTCGTTCAAATCCCAATGGATGTTGTGCAATTTTGAGTTCGAAGACCACAAGTGCATACATCAAGCTTAAGTTCATTTTCAAGTCCAAGGCTATGTCCACTTGATGAACAAATCAAATTCATCTTGAATTCAGATTCATTTGTATTTGATGTTTAAATCAAATGCAAGTTCAATGCACTGACATTCAGCTCGAGTCCCCTGTAGTCTTGTTTGGCTCAAGTTCATGTCAAGGTTCTTTGTTAATCCAGTGTCCAAGTTTCTTGTAAGTTCTCTTGCATGTGTCCACAAGTTCAGCTCAAGTTCATCTTCCCTGCTGTCCAAGAGTTCTTAAGTTCATTTCTTATCATCCATATAATGCTTGAATCAAGTCATCATATTTGTTCACTTATTTAGATTCAAATTCATTTAAGTCTATTTCATTGCTTGTTTGAGCTTAAGTCCAAGTCCTTTTGAGTTCAAACAGGTCTGAGTATGGTCATATTTTCACCCGAAATTTCGGCAGCCTCCCGGCGTCTCCCCTGTTTAGGGGAAACTACGGAAACTGGGCCTTTCCCACCACGCTAGAGAAAATCGTGCATGATAGGTGCCCTCTTTCGAGGACACCGCGGCCGTGTAAAGTCTTCAACCCCACCACGCCAGAGAAAGGCGTGCATGGGTCTTCAAATGTACCTGTTTTAAAATAGCACAGTTTGCTTTCCCCGCAGGTACAGAGCCGCGTACGGGTTCTTATATCTTTGCCCCGCCGTGCTAAGAAAAGCGCGCACAAGGCTCGCCTGCCTCGCTGTAAGCGCCACATCGAGTTCCCTCCCACCACGCTAGAGAAAAGCGTGCATAGGGGGTCTCTCGGCGCGTCGTAAACACCGAAAACAGGACTTTAGGAGATTGCCCGCCTCGTCGCAAGCCTCGCAACGAATTTTCTCCCACCACGCTAGAGAAAAGCGTGCATGGGTGGTCTTTCGCCGCGCTGCGGGCGTCGAGAGCGAGTTTTCTCAAGTTTAGGAGGTTATACCTTTGTGTTCTGCCGGCGTCGGGGTTGGCACACGTAGATCGAGGCGAGAGAGACACAAGAGAGAAGGGTACTCTTGTGGGCTCTTATTTTGTAATTAATCATAAATTAAGTATAATTAGTTATTAATACATAACTAATTATATTTAATTTAAAATTAATTAGATTTATTTTATAATTAATTAGAAACTAATTATAATTAATTATAAAATTAATATATAATTAATTATATTTACTCTAAAATTAATTCTAAATTAATTAGATCTAATTTATAATTAATTAGAAATTAATTCTAATTAATTATATCTAATGTATAATTAATTATCGTTTAATTTAAAATTAATTATGAATTAGTTAGATTTAATTTATAATTAATAAAAAAAAATTAATCATAATTAATTACATTTAATGTATAATTAATTATACTTAATTTAAAATTAATTTTAAATTAAGTAAATTTAATTTATGATTAATCATAATTAATTATATTTGAAATATAATTAATTATATTAATTATAAATTAAAAATAATTAACTAATTATAACTAATTTTAGTTAATTATAATTAAATGTAATTAACTATAACCAATTATGATTAAGTTAATTAAACAAAATTTGAAAGAAAATTTGGGTTGGATCTGAGCCGAATTAATACAGGATTAGAGCATGATTTGAGTTAGGATTTAGGGACTATTGATTCTCACTGTGAAATAAATCCCCTGCTTCCCTTCTTTTGCTCGATTTTCTACTGGATTTGGCCGAAGAAGCTTCGTATAAGGGAGAAAGTTACCTTCACAGCAAGCTCCAGTCGCTGCTTCCAACCAAAATGTCGTGAGGTCCGATCCAACGGGAGAAGGAACGTCGTCTGGGAAGGAGTAGGAGTCGGGAGGCTTAGTGCTTTAGCTAGGTATGAGAAATGCTCCCTTTCTCTCTCTCTTTCTCTGTGGATCGGAGGAAACGGGGGGGTCGGGAGGCTTGGATTCGGCTAGGCTGGAGGGATTCGACGGAAGAAGTGCGTTGGCTTGAGGGATTCGGGTAGGAGCGAAAGTCGGGAGGGCTTGCCGAGATCGGGAGCAGCGACGGGAGAGGGAGGTCGGTCGCGAGAGCTGCGGGAAGAGAGAAACGAAGAGGAGGTCTCCCATAGAGAGCCCTTTGGCTCTCATTTTATAGGCGAATACAGAGGAGGGCTGTGAGTTCTGCGAAGGAATTGACGTAAACGGCGCCGAATATGCAGAGTGATGGCACTGTAGCAGGCGACTTTGGCAGAGACGCGGGATTTTCTGCATGAAATCGGGATGGGCCGCCGGCTTCACAGGGATTTACAGGTATCTTATTATTATTTCTGTCTCTCTTGATTGTAGAGTATAGGTCAACATTTCTTGAAGATTTAGTGGACTTAGGAAGGCTCTATTGACAAAGCTCAAGTTGGTTAGGCTTCGGATATGAACAAATTGATCTTCAGCAAATCTAACATCAATTCAAGGTGAACTAAAAGTCATTCACTTCGATCTCAAGCTAAGCTAGGTCTAGCTATGGTATTATTTGATCTGGTCTTGATTAGTGCTAGGCTTGCTCTTTAATTTTTTATTAGAGCTTATTTTATTCTAAAAATCAATTAGGTCTCATCATTTTTTATTATTTTAAGATCAATTTTAAGTCAAACCTATTAACTAGCACCCAAGCATATATATACTCATATATCTATGTGTGGATGCATATATGCATTAGTATAATCTAGAAATATGCATAAATATATTGATACATGCACTCATACATATGTACGGTACACATGCACTTTTATCCTATTTAGCTCAATTCAAGTTTGAGGTGAGCCAAGCATGGCTATTTAGTCAAATTGTTCATTTCAATCTAAGCCAAAAATCCATATTACTAATAAGCAATCCTTGTGGATAAGAGATTTCATATTCTATACACTAGAAGGGATAGAAATAAAAAGAAATATACTAGCATTCGCCTATATTCACATGGCTTCAACCTGGACAATCTAAATGATTTTTTTTTTTTCATGATCCATAGAATGCTTCATCATTTATCTGTTTGTTATATCTTTTTATATTATCATATTTTTTTGTCTTTGGCAATTCATAGTAATGGCCTTTGTTGTACTCATATTTTTATCTAATTAATATCTTTTGTTTTGAAAAAAAATTAAGATTTCTCCCTTCAGATTATTCTTATGGGAGGATGCTTTTAGTCGAACCCACCTTAACCACTCTTTGATAGGACTTTAGATTTTGGGATTGTCCTTATAGCCAATTGTTAGGAAATATTTGAAGATCTCAAGTAAACCCTAACAATAGAGACAAAAATAGCGATAACACTTTACAAATCCAATGGAAAAAACAAGCAAAACAGTAGTTTTTATTGTAAAAATCAAACTAACGGAAGAGAAATAGCAAGATACAATTGATCCTCAATTCGATATATCTCTCCCAATCCCTAGACGCCGCTAGAGCCCAAGACATCAAAATCCAAAAAGTGGTTTATGACTAGTCAAGGTTCTCGAAGGTATATAACTAAGAAATAAAGCATTGGTTCTCTACTTGAGGCCTAAGGGTTGTAGTCCTTGACAAGGATCTCCAACATTCTATCCACTTAATGAGGTTGAAGGTATAAAATAATTAAAATCATTTATATAGGTTCCCTTGGGAACCAAAATAGAGAGTGACTTACAATCCACTTTTGGGTGCGGGATACTTATTTATAGCCTCGTGGATGAAGGGCATTTAGAAACTTGGGAAGTTGTGGGTGGAGGGAAAAGTCATATCATCTCCAAAATCCATGCTAAATCCATACTTTACTTTTATTGAAGGCATTTTGATCTTTTAATTTATTAGATAGTAAAATATTTAATCATGTCACTTCTGGGATTCATGTTGAACCATCATAATCTAACAATGATGAATTATTGATGGAGGTCCTAGACCTTGAGATTAATACCATTAGATATTTGAATCATATGATTGGGTCCCGTGATGATGTTTCTAAGATTCATGTTAATGAGTGCCCTCCCAAGTCTAATGCACACTGAGGAGGCTATGTGGGATTATTCATCCAACCACTGAGAAGATGGTCACGGCCGTGCTAACCATAATGGTCGAGCAGCCTGATGACAGGACTTACATCCTATGAATAGAAAATGCTTTTAACTCCACTTATGTGTATTTTAAAGCCATGTTAGTTCAAAGCGGTATTAGTGGGAGATTTATGCATATTTAATTTATATCCTGCAACCAGACTAAGATCTTTCTGAATGCAATCAATCTCTGTTCGTGATTTTAGCGGTAGGAGCTTCTTCATTGTTTCTCCAGAAGGATTTCGAAGATGTTAAATGAGCGAGTCTTTATGCTTGAATTGCGTCATTTTTTTGTGATTTTTCTGCTTAACGCTCTGAAGATGATGCCACACTGGATAAGACTCCTGTTATCAACTTTGAGATTGTTATGAAGTAATTTAAGTATACTTTGGATATGATATATGCCAAAACTAATCAATTAAAGGTGCAGGGCCAGGTGTTCCTTTAGCCGAAGATGAAGCATTCAAATATTTCTTCAGGGTATCAAAGACGACCTTTGAGTATATCTGTTCCATAGTTAGGCAGGATTTAGTGTCCAGACCTCCATCAGGACTCATAAACATTGAAGGTAGGCTTCTTAGCGTTGAGAAACAAGTTGCTATTGCAATGAGAAGGTTGGCATCTGGAGAAGCCCAAGTATCCGTTGGAGGAGCTTTTGGTGTTGGCCAGTCCACTGTTTCTCAGGTTACATGGAGATTTATAGAATCCATGGAAGAACGAGCTAGACATCATCTCCAATGGCCAGAACCTGAAAGAATGGAGCAAATAAAATCCAAGTTCGAGACCATATTTGGGCTTCCCAACTGCTGCGGAGCCATTGACGCCACCCACATCATCATGACTCTACCTGCAGTTGAATCATCTCATGATTGGTGCGATCAAGAGAGCAACTATAGCATGTTTCTGCAAGTTATAGTTGATCATGAGATGAGATTTCTTGACATAGTCACTGGTTGGCCTGGCAGCATGACCATGTCCAGATTGTTAAAGTGCTCTGGCTTTTACAAACTCTGCGAGAGTGGAAAGCGCTTGAATGGCCCTGTCAAGCTCTCTGCAGAGAAAGCAGAAATCAGAGAATTCATAGTTGGTGATTCGGCATATCCTCTTCTCCCATGGCTGATGATTCCATACGTCGGAAAAGGGCTCTCAGCTCCTATGGCCATCTTCAATGAAAAACATAAGACTGTGAATTTACTTGCTACAAGAGCTCTCTCACAGCTTAAAGGTGTTTGGAGTATTCTCAGTAAGGTCATGTGGAGACCTGATAAACACAAATTACCAAGTATAATTCTTGTTTGCTGCTTACTACACAATATTATCATTGATAGCAGAGATGCCCTGCATCCTAATCTTATGTTATCTGATCAACATGATACTGGTTATAAAGAGCAGAATTGTCAGCAAATAGATTCTGATGGACAGGCCATGAGAGATACTCTCAGTAGACACTTGCACTGGTCCATGGTAGAGACTGATTGAATTGGAGCTTGACACCATATAAAGTAAAAACTATTAGCTGAAAGAAGTTTTGACCAGGTAATTGATATACCTAGTCAAGGATTATTCTTGATAAAGTTTTTTTTTGTTCTTTTTTCCTTCCAAGTCTATTCTGATGCAGGCTGATCATGTTACTGAGACACTGATCTTGTAATGAGTGGTGCCACTTCCAATCAATGAGAAAATCACACCATTTTTCTATTCCTGCATTCTGAATCTGTTGAGCTTAAAAGATCCAGAATTTTGTCTATAGCCACAAAATAATACAATTTCTCCATGATCCATTTGATAAAGCTACTACTGTTCATGATTTCTTGGGAGGATGGTTTCCTTAATGCCCTGGAAACTACCTCTTGGTGACCAAGGACTTGTTGTAGCCAAGTTTGGGATCTTTTTGAGTTTAATTAATCACAAGAAAGATAGTTTGTGATAATTGAATGATCATATCATTCTAAAATTTGCTGATCATACATTAAATTAGGGCTAACCAGTGATTTTGGCAGGAACAGCTGATTTACACATTAAAATTGTAAATGATGGTAGCATTATCTATGTAAGTATAGGAGAAATTCAAAGAAATGATAAATCAGACAAGCTATAATGAGCATAAGCTATGTATTATTAACATAAACAGAAATGTTGACATTTAAATTTGTTTTGCTATATCTTGATATTTATAGATTATGTTCACACTTCTTCAATTAGTTAAGTTAACAAAGTCTAATGATCATCTATAGCAGAATTCAGTAAATGGTTGCTCATCAGTTTCAGACTTTCAGTGGTTCACTTGTAATTTTGGTAAATTTAAATTAAGATCTCATTTGGAATAATTTTTTACTATTTTTTAAAGTAAATTTTTAGTAATTTTTTTTAAATTTTAATTAAAAAATTATTTTAAAAAATAATAAAAAGTTGTTCCAAATGAAACTTAAATGATTAGAATTTTAGCAATTATCTTCAAAAAATAAAAATTTGTCTCCTAATTTTCTTTGTAAATGTCTTGAATTTTTTCTGAAGTTAGTAGAAATTAAACAGAATTGTGTGTGATATTGCTATGGGAAAGCTGCTTTACAAAGTTGTTTCAGAAACGACGTTCTAAATTCTAATGCAGCTTGCTTTCTCTTTCGGCCTTCAAATTTTGGATAAATATGGTTTTAAGCTTTCTCTTTCGGCCTTCAAATTTTGGATAAATATGGTTTCTTAAACGCTAATGAAACTGTAGCGCAGTAGCTTCTAAGGCCTTCTCTAGTCGAACATCAAATATGCGTATGACATCATTTTGTCGCTCCAGCCGAACGTCAAATTTTTCGCTATTTTCTTGCGGGTGAACAGTGTGATTCACCCGCTATATGTTGATTTTTCTCTTTTTTTTTAATTCGAAAAATTGGTTATTATTTTAAAATTTTAAGTGTAGAATTTTATTATTAATATTTAAGAAACAATAATTTAAAAATACATTATTTTTTAGAGATTAAAATATTTTTTACATAATTAATTTATTTAAGATACAACATTAATATAGAAATTAAGATAAAATTCTCATACATATTTAAAGGATATCGAGTAATACAATACCTCAACAAAATAAAAAAAACAAAAATAAAAATACATAACAAGTTGGGATAATGTATTGATTGATCATTGTGAGATCAATATACTAATTCTAATGTTTAGTTGCGCTCGCATTTTCTCGTTCCATTTATGTGTTCTAATATAATTTTGATTTTATTAAATTAATATTTATTTACTGAGGACATATTAATATTCCAAATTATTTTATCGAGCAAATATATATATATATATATATATATATATATATATATATATATATATATTAAAATTATAATATATTTAATTCAAAAAATTGATAAATATAAATATATGATTAAAAAAATATAAAATAAAGTATGAGAAAGAATAGACTAAGAATATTCCTTTTTGATGTTAGAAAATGGAGTCCGATTGGAGACAAGTTACTGCATATTGATATATTATTGCATTTTGGAGTGAAAAATGAGTTTTTGGGTTGGAGATGCCCTAAATCACACATTCACGCCAAAGACATAACATTATGTATTTTTCACCAACATGCAGATTCTATGATAATTCGGATCTTTACGTTTGGTAATGATGGGATGCAACAATGGTAAATAGCGAGGAAATTAAGGCTTGGTTTCAATAATTTTCTTACTGTTTTATTTTTTAGATCGCAATCACATTTTCTGTTTGGTCATTATTTTTTTGTCATTTAGCTTTCAAAAAAGTTATTTTCTCTACAACAACTTTATAAACACTTTTATAAAAAGTTGTAGCATTCCCAAATGAATCCTAAGACTTCTAATAGCAGCTATATGATTAATCCCACATCTTGAAGTATTGTATTAGACATGTATTCTCCAACTATAAATATACTTGTATCATGTAATACAAGAGAGTGAATTCAAGAAACCATTTAACCAAATTGATTTTGTCCTGCATATCCAAGTATTTCTACATGGTATCAGAGCAGGCTTTAAAAAAAAAATCTTTTTCGCCATGGCTCAATCCTTGGCATCACAGATCGGCAATCCACAGGATGCTACACCAACCGAACAAGTCAACATTCCCGCCTCCCTCAAATTTGTAATGTCAAACATCAAAATGATTGCATCTACTCAGCTTTCCCAAGAAAATTATTCAGTTTGGAAATCTTAGATATTAAAATTAATGAATGCGAACGGATTCGCAGACTTTCTTCTTCGCACAGCGTCACCTCCTTCTCGGTTGATCCAGTTACCAAATAACACTAGAATCGTAAACTCAAGGTACACCAAATGGATTCTTATTGATCAAAATTTGGCAGCTGCAATATGCTCTACGATTTCTTCTTCAATATTACCTTATGTGATTCACCTTGATTCTTGTTATGCTATTTGGACAACTATAGAGCGCCATTTACAGGCGTCTAACAGATCAAGGGTGATTCAACTCAAAAATGAGTTGCACAATGTTAAAATGAAAATCCTAACTATGGCTCAATATCTAACAGAGATTAAAACCATAGTAGATAACATAGCTTTAGCAGGTTCTAATGTGGATACAGAAGATATAATCTTGTACATCTTGAACGGACTGCCACCATCCTACCAAGCGTTCAAGACAACAATTCGAACAAAGCTACATCCGATTAGTCTAGATGATCTCTACTCATTATTAATCATCGAAGAGATCAATCTAAATACTGAATCGCTAAGGCAACTGACTGTAGCAGATCAATCTACGACATTGTATACAAACAGAGGAAGAGGACATAAAGGATGCGGAAGATCATATGGGCAAACCAATAAATCATCGTCAGGAAATCCTATAATCTATCAAATATGTAATAAAAGAGGCCATTCAATGTCATCATGTTGGCACAGGTTGAATCTAAGCTATACTCCTGCGGAATCAAATTCAATAACTAATGATTCCTCAAAAGCCTTGTTTGTGTCAACCGATCAGTTAAACCTAGACTGATATTTGGATTCAGGAGCTTCAGCACACCTTACAAATTCCTTGAACAATCTCACACAATCTACAAACTATAATGGTGATGACAGTATTCTCATTGGTGACGGCCGAGCGCTACCAATTGCTCATTCTGGTAAAGGTATCCTTCCCACACCATATCGTAAGCTCAATCTCTCGCCACTTCTTCATATACCAAAACTTTCACATAATCTTCTTTCAATATCAAATCTAATTCGTGATAATCATATTTCCATTTCATTTGATATTCATGGGTTCATCATCAAGGATCTGAGAACAACCAAGTTCTTCTCAAGGGACCAAATCATAATAGTCTATATCCCATTCAGTCAACAAATCTGAAATCCAGAATTCATGTTCTATCTGTTGTACGTCAAATAGCGGCTATTTGGCATCAACGTCTTGGCCATCCACATCATCAAGTGCTAACAATCATCTCCAACAGTAATAAATCACTTCAGATTCCCACATCTTTTTCATTTTGTTCAAATTGTAAGGTCTCTAAAGGCCACAAACTGTCCTTCTCTTATTCCTCTACAAAATCATTTCAACCTCTTGCTCTACTTTACTCAGATGTATAGGGTCCCTCTCCGGTTACCTCACATCAAGGGTTTAAATACTATGTTGTTTTCATTGATGATTACTCTCGGTTTATGTGAATATTTCCCATGCAATATAAATCTGAAGTGTTCTCAATTTTTGTGAAATTCAAAACTTTCATTGAGAAACAATTACCTTACCAAATCAAACGCATAAGATCTGATGGAGGTAAGGAATATGTTAATTCTCAATTCAATACTTTTCTTAACCAATATGGAATCATAGATTAGGTTTCATGTCCTTACAAACCTGAGCAAAATGGCATAGCAGAATGCAAGCATAGACATCTCATTGAAACAACACGAACCCTATTGCATACAACATCTATTCCATCAACATTCTGGCTTCATATTGTGCTCACAATATCTTACCTAATAAACAAATTGCCATCTCTCTCCACAAATTACAAATCTCCACTTCATTTGTTGTACAACCAGAAACCGGACTACACTTTACTTAAAACATATGGATGCCGCTATTTTCCTTGGCGTCCACCACCCTACCGAAACAAACTTGAACCAAGATCCCTACAATGCTTATTCATTGGATATGCCAATACATCAAAAGGATATAATTGTCTTGATCATATCACAAACCACATCTATACATCAAGACATGTAATTTTCGATGAAAACTCGTTTCCATTTCAAAATCACAAGCATCCAGAAGCAAAATCTGCTCTAATATTGTCTAACAATCCACAATTATTGATACCCACTTCACACTGTCTCAACCAAAACTCCACCAGGCCAAAGCTTCCATCAGAAATTCTACATCAGTGTCAAATGATCAGGAAATTCAGTCAAATTCTCCACCTCAGGCAACTCATCCTATGATTACAAGGCTCAAAATTGGCTCACTAAAACCACGGTAAATACTCAATCTATTACACATTCATGAAAAATAACTACCGTTCAATACAACTAATCCGACATCATACGCTGAAGCAACCAAATACCCGCACTGGAGGCCGGCTATGGCAGAAGAATTTCTAACACTCCAAAAGCAGGGTACTTGGAGTTTGGTACCACCTATGCACAATAAACCAATACTTGGATGCAAATAGACATTCCACACAAAATTACACTCCAACAGATCCATTGCCGGATTTAAAGCAAGGCTAGTTACACAAGGGAATCGTCAAGAATACGGTATAAACTACTTTGAGACGTTCAATCCACTAGCAAAGTTTCCTACTATAAGAACTATGCTTACAATTGCTCTCATTCGACAATGGCCAATTCATCAAATGATTGTAACAAATGCATTTCTTCATGGAAGGCTTGAGGATGAAATATATATGAAACAACCGAAAGGGTTCGAAGACAATAATCATCCAGATTACGTATGTCTTCTACGCAAAGCACTCTAAGGTCTACGACAGTCACCGAGGAAATGGTTCAATACGTTATCGACTTATCTACAATCTATAGGCTTCACCAATGGAAAGGCTGATTCATCACTACTCATATTTCATAAGAATAACATATAAATGTATCTACTCATCTATGTAGATGACATTCTTCTCACCGGAAATGATCAAGCTATTATACAGAATGTTATACATCAACTAAATCAGCAGTTTGATATGAAACATCTGGGCACGGCCAATAATTTCTTGGGAATTCAAATATCTCAAGGTGAGCAATCCTACTTCTTATCTCAAGCTACATATGCCTCATCCATAATATAAAGTGCAGAAATGCAACAATGCAAGCCTCTTTCAAATCCAACATGTACAAAAATACTAGAGCAAACTTCAACAGAGCAGTTACTGTCAGATCCTCAAAATTATAGAAAAATTGTTGGCTCACTTCAATACTTGACGATTACACAACCTGATATACCATTCACGCTAAAGTTACTATGCCAACACATGCATAAACCTATGTCAGTACATGCGTATCTACTCAAAAGACTGATTCGGTATATAAAGGGTACCTTGCATTATGGATACCAATATCACATGGTCCCTTAGAGCTTCAGTCGTTCTCTGATGCTGAGTGGGCTAGAGATCAAGAAACTCACAGGTCAACATCAGGATATTGTACATTCCTAAGTAACAATTTAATCTCTTGGAGTGTGAAGAAACAACATACAGTAGCAAGATCGTCAACTGAAGTCGAATATCGAGCACTCGCTTCAGCAACAACAGACATTATATGGCTTAGAAAACTATTACAAGACTTTCATATACAATTGACTACACCTACCAACTTGAGTTGTAACAACACCTCGGCTATTGCACTAGCTAACAATCCAATATTTCATGCAATAACAAAGCATATTGAGATTGGCCTTTACTTCATTCGGGATCACATTCAATCTCACACAATTCAGGTAATTCCGATCAATACTAAAGATCAAATAGCTGATATACTCACCAAGTCTCTTTCAACACCAAGGTTTCAAATGCTTAGAAACAAGCTCACCGTTCAACAATGCCCGTTAGCTTGAGGGGGAGTAATAACAGCTATATGATTAATCCCACATCTTGAAGTATTGTATTAGACATGTATTCTCCAACTATAAATATACTTGTATCATGTAATACAAGAGAGTGAATTCAAGAAACCATTTAACCAAATTGATTATGTCCTGCATATCCAAGTATTTCTACAACTTCGACTGCTTTGTTTTTTCAGATCACAACCATAATTTATATTTGATCATTTTTTTGTTACTTTTAAAACAAAATGTACTAGAAAGCTATTTTTAACAATAGCTTTAAAAAAATTACTTATTGTATAACGGCTTACAATTATTTTTATAAAAAATTACAGCCATCCAAAACGGAATCTAGTGATCTATCTCTTACTTTTCAGGTTTAGAAGAGAATGGCGATTCTTCTTGTTTTAAAACGTTTGATCGCTGACCGCATCACATGGCATGGAAATCGTCTTCTTTAGTTATCACACATCTGTGCAGAATGGTGCCGAGGCTGAACTGATCAAGCATAATTTTCTCTCGAGAACTTTTAACTTTTCTATTAGAGAGAAGCATTTTATGGTAAAAGAAGTTCATGAACAAGAGAATCATCTGTTGTTTCTACACTTTGTTCCTTAATATATTCGACATCCCTTGAAGAGGTAGAGAAACTTCTTCCATTATCCCAAATGCTGAGGTTACAGCGAAAAATAAAGGGACATCCGGATTTACAGTGAACCTCTTTGCTGAAATTATTTAGTTCCATAAAAATAAGCTCTCTCTACGGAAAAAAGCATAACATAAACTGGAAATAGAAAGACATTACAGAAAAATAATAATTTGCATAACAAAATAATGATCTTTCACACAGCTGAGAGCTTATTTAGGTTTACAAGATCATGGAAGACATTGAAAGATAGGCTATTACAGTTGTTACAACAGAGAAGACAACAGGAAGGGACACTGGCTTCAAAAACCTTCCCGCAGAATCTCCGCCGTTAGAATTGCCTCCACCGGGAGGAGAAACGGACGGCGATGGCACAGTAGCTGCTGCAATGACAATTTGATTTGCATTAGCAAGTTATAAGCAGGAAATAACTTAAGCATTCGTTTAAAGTTCAGAGTTACAGTGGGGGCTGATCAGAGTTCCAATATTACCGTTGCATCGACTGGCTGGCGGAGTCTGAACTTTGCATTCACCTGGGAGAGCCAAAGCCCTGGTCTGATTAACTTTGATCCCGAACTGAGAACCACCGCCATTAACGATTATACACAAGCAAATAGGTTCTGTGCTCACCACTGTCGCCAACTTCAAGCAGCACTGAGCAGTAGGTGCTGAGCTACTGCCTGTAATATAGTCTGTACAAGGTTGGAGACTGACTATTGCAGCTACGCAGTCGTCTTCTTCTGAAGATTTACCTATGAAGAGGAGAGTAATGGCGATAATGATTATGGCTGCTTTGATTGTTCTCATCTGAGGTTGTTTAGAGAAGAAGCGGGGCTGGAGAAGAAGCGGGGCTGGGGAGCGGGGAGGAAATTGAAACTTTTTATAGGTGATTTGGAATGGTAAACAGCCTGTGTGTGCAGGGATTGAATCAGTTTTAGTTCTCAGGATACGAGTGATAAATTTATAAAAAAAATAAAAATATATATATAAGGGTACAAAAATAATTTATTTTACACATAATTATTTTTCACAGATTTATTTATTAGTATTGAAAAAATTTAACATAATTGGATGAAAATAACAAAAGGCCAAGAGGCTTTCAATTTTTAAAGGGACAAACTGCGTGAAAAAAGGTTGACTGGGGGCAAAAAATAAAATTCAAAGAGGGCAGATTACACATAACCCTTACTGTACAAAGAGTTTTAATTTTTTTAGTCTCCAACCGAACACCAAACATGCGTATAGCGTCGTTCGGTCGCTCCAGCCGAACGCCAGATCTTTCGCTATTTGCTTGCAGGTGAACAGTGTGATGCCAATATTGGCGTTGCAATGTTCACCTATGCAATTTTTCTGCTCAACATGATTTTCCGAAGAAACGCGCGAAAGAGGAGAGAAAACGGTTACCTTCGTAAAAGCGCGCAAAATGGAGTTCGATTGGAAATGAATCACGGCACTTTTAGTTTCACTGTATTTTAGAGTAAAAAATGAGATTTTTGATTGGAGATGCTCTAATAGTACACAATTCCGCCCTTATGTGTGTGATCACTATTTTTTTTTAAATAAACATTAAAAAAATAAAAAAATAAAGTGATTCTAAATGGCCGCATTTGCTGAAATATTTTATAGAAGATATGCATTATCCTTTGAAAATAAGTTTAATATTTTAAGGATATTTTGGTTTGGCATTTCTTCCGGATAAATCTGAAGGATTTGCTTTGCACGGCGTCGTCCATGGGAGAAAAGGGGAGCGTACGTTGGCTTCCGTTTATTGTTAAATATGTCCGCCGGGATAACTTTCTGCGTGTATTTTATCTTCATTTCTGTGAGCGTACGTTGCCTTTTTTTTACCTGATTTTTTTAATTTTTTAAATAAATTATTTATTTATATTATCATATATTTTAAATTAAAATGAAATTATTTTTATGACATTTGTTTTTAATTTCATGATAATCTCAAATGTTTTAAATAAATTATTTTCATGATAATATCTTATATTTTAAATAAATTTCATGGTAATCTCATTAAATTATTTTAATGACAGATAATCTTGGACTTCGGAATTTTTATATTCTGAAATTATTATACAATCATTTTATTAATAATAATATTAAATTGCAAAATTTTAATGTTGATTGTATAATATAATGAGATTTATATATTAAAAATATGAGGAAATAAATTCGGCAAGCCATATCAGTCATTAATGTCAAAAATTAAAAATATATTTATTTATAATTTATTGAGAAAATGGATACAAATATAAGTAATGAAACATACAAAAATATAAATTTTATTATTTTTATATTATGCATTATATATAAATGAAATATGTGTCAAAATCAATAATAAAAATAGGCCAAATATTTAATGAAATTGACATTTTTCATAAAATAAGTATTAAGATGTTTTATTAATCCCATTTTTATATACACATATGAATAAATTATTGACATACATTTCGAGCCCGATTTGAGACCAATCGGGCTCGATCACGCTTGATTCGAGCATCGTCGAACTAAAATTGACCCAAATCGAGCCATATTTTAATTAAATTAAGCTCAAATTCATTGAATTAAAGCCAAATTGGTCTAAATCAAACCCAATTGAGCCTTGTTGAGCCTCATCAAACCAAATACGATGCAATTCGGCGCCGATTTGAGCTCAATTTCGCAAAATTGGCTCGATCGAACCTAATCGGACCCGAATCAGCCCAAATCGATTCGGATTGAACCTGATTTGGGCTCAATTTCAGCCCAATTGACCCAATTTAAGTCCAATTTAATCTCAAACAGATTAATTTGGACTTTTTGGCCTTCTCTAATCATTCCCTGAGATAAGAAAATTAGATCCAAGGGCTGAGATTCAAAGATCGCTGCTACAGTGTCTTTTCCTGTCGAATCACGTTTGATTCGAGCGACTACAGTAGGATATCGTGGAAGAAGATCTCCTCGGGCGGCACATGTCTTCGTTTTGCGAGAGATGGAGGGAGCGGGAGACGAAGAAAAAGGTATTCGACTGGCTTTGCTTTGTGTGTCCCAAAACAGAGTGAAACAAAGGGAGATCGGCTATTTTGGGCCGTTCTTCCTTCTGTTTGTGTCTGACTTAGCCGAACGGGAGGGAGGAAGAGAGAGTCGAGTGGCTCTATTTTTCTTGCACGCATCCAACCGAAGGGAAGAAGAGGGTCGGCCAACCCTCTGCTTGCGTATAAGAGACCCATGCGTCTCAGGGATTTGCGAACAGGAAGCTTTGTCCGTCCGTCCTGAACAAAGAGACCGATTTTTAATCTCGTGCGTGCGCCTAGGTGCTAACTCTGGTACAGACGTGCTAAACCGTCCATGCCACTGATTCATGACTGTCGTTTCCTTCTTTCTTGGGCTAAGAGAGGGAAATACCTCCTCGTCTTCCTTCTTTTCTTCAAGTGGAAGAGCGTAGGCCTGCTCTTTTCTTTCCCTCAAGCAAAATAGAGAGGGCAGGAGGATAGTGGAGGTATTCAGAGGTTTCTCACTCACTATAGGAGTTTCTTTTTCCCTCCCCATCATCTTCGGCGACCTCTTGATAGTGAAATCAATACTTGGGAGCAACCTACATAGCAAACCAATACTTTAGAGCATTTGGACAGTAGTCTTCTTCCTCCATATTGTTTTCTCGCCTTTGGCAAGGCGAGTGGAGGGTGGTTAGCACTGTGACAACCCCGCGAGGTAAAAACCTTTGAAAATTAGAAGAAGCCCTAAGTCCTCAAGCCATTGATCGTGTGTTTGACGTTCCAAAACTTTAGGGACCTAGAAAACCCTTGCATCTAATTTCCAAACCTCCAAGAAATCTATTTATTTGCTGTCCTCTTAGCCCAATCATGCAAATCTAGTGATTTTCTTGTGATTACTCTCATGTGAGGGTCAAAAGAGGGCGGTGATGAAGCGTCGGGCTGTTGGACTAGTGTCCAATGCCCCTACCTTTCATGAAATGCATTCATGTTGTCTCCCTAGCCATTACCCACAATCAAGCCATAGGTTTACATTGTCATTTGCTTATAAATTAAATGTCGATTGTATATGTTTCAAGTGTAGAAGTTTGCATTTGATTGGGCTTTTGCACTTGATAGCCCTTGTCATTTTGGAGATACTAGAGAGGTATTTAATTAATTTAGAGAACTTGTGCCTCATCACGGATCCTATGTAGACTTGCAAAGGTCTACTTCATGAAGCCCATGATAAAGAAATTAATTAAGTTCATCTTTAGTATACACAACATCTCATTAAAAAAAAGGTTATTCAGTTGCTCTAGTCTATGAAAAGTCCTGAAATTTGGAAAGTTCATAAACATGCCAATTTAATTTCAATCTTCCATGAAGCTAAGTCAGAGTTTCATGTGAACTCTCAAAGGTTCACAATTGATGCTCCATCATATATGAAATTAATTAAGCTCATTTATGTCACTCGCTATGATCATTATATGCCTAAATTTTGCAAAATCATAAATGTTCCCACCAAACTCATGAGCGCTTGTAAAGAGATGGTAGAGTGTTCTATGGCTTTCAAGAGTTTACAGATTACACCCCATCATGTATTGAAGTTTGTTAGACATATTTAGTGTAATTTTCAAGTTGATGGGTTAAGGGCAACGACACAATCTAAGCACATAATGAAATTTCAAAAATGACAAATCACATGAACTTATTCCTAGGATTTCTTTAGATCATAACAAGGGCCTACCCAGAAGCATTCAAGTGATAAATCACCTATTGCAGATCCTTAGGTCCTTCTTAGGTCATGACAAAGGCATTTAGATGAACATCTCACTACAGAAAAATCGCTCATTACCAGCGGATTTTTCTGATGGCTTTTCGGCGGATTATTCTTTGATGGCTTTTTTGAATATTTCTGGCGAATCACGACAAAATATGTTGGACAAAATTTTCTGTAAATTTTTCGGCGGCTATCTGGCGGCTTTCTAACAGTTTTGTTTCCAGCAGCCTTACCGGCAGATTATAATTATTATATTTTAAATAAAAAATATGATCATTTTAATGCTTTTGCCCTTCCAGCAAACTCGTTGCGAGAGGGCAGCAGTCAGTGTAGGAGGTAGCCGGGTTGGTGGGCAGGGCAGTGGGCAACGCGGGCAGGCAGCAGGCAATAGGGCAGGCAGGCAGCGTGTGCGTGTGGGCAACACAGGAAGCAACTGGGCGGGCGGGTAGCACATGCGATCAGCCGAGCGGGCAGCATCTGCTTCATTTTTTAATTAATTTTTTAATCCTCCTTCATTTGCATAGCACTGAATGTGGAAAATGAATAGTTTCCTTTAAACATCAATTGTTGAAAGGATAGTCATGAATTTGTAACTCATAAGTTACATTTTCTTCTCCTCTCATCTCTCCAACCCAAGTTGGATGGAAGGATTCCCCTCTTTGAACAATTAGAAGTTCAAAGACTCTTCTCCAATGTGCAACATCTAAATTGCATGTTGTTTTTTATATTTACCTAACCACATTAGGTAGATAATCATATCTCATTGAAGGTAAAATTCAATGATTCATCCTTCATTCACTTAACCCAAACTAAGTGAATGATCCCCTCTCTTTGAACGTCAAATGTTCAAAGAACATTCATGAAATTTTGTAACTCTCAAGTTACATCTCCTTCTTCCTTCAACCCCAAAGTTGTAGGGAGTTTATCAAATCACTCATTTATTGAGCCAAAGCCAACAAATAATTTCCCTTATTTGGACACCTAAAGGTCCAAAGAACTCTCATGACTCGTAGCCTACATCATGACTCGTAACCTACATCTACATGTCATCCTTTTCTTATTTGCCTTACCAAGTTAGGCAAATCATCTTGCATTATTGAACACAAAGTTCAATAATTGCTCCATGAATTTGCGACCTATAAGTCACATTTTCTCATCTCTTTTTTACAAACCAAAATGGTAAAGAAATTCCTCTCTTTCTACAACTCAAAAGTTGTAGGAGAATCATATTCACTCAACCCATGTTGAGTGAAACAAATCTACACTAAGTTATTTATTTTTTGAATCTAAATCAATAAATAATTTCATCTCAAGTCATTTATTTGTTGGGCCAAAACCAACAAATATTTCTACCTTCCACTTCGTTCTTACAACCCAAGTTGGATGAATGAATTCCATTCTTCGAACTCCTAGAGGTCCAAAGAATCCCTCATGATGTGAATCAAGCTCACATATCATTTTCCTATATTTTATTTACCTACATTGAGCAAATAAATCCTTCTCTTTGAATACAAAAATTCAAAGGGATTCCTTTTGATTTGTAGCCCAAAGCTACAAATCTTCTATCATATCTTTCGATTCAAAAAATCCTAGAAAAATCCGCCAACTCTTAGCCTCAAAGCTATGAGTTTCTCTTCTTAGTTATAAAGCTAAGGAGAACCCTCCAATATTTAGCCCAAAAGTTAATATTGGATTTCTACATCCTCCCCTCTTTAGCTCTAAAAGTTAAGGATGTCTTCTAACACTTGGTCCAAAAGCTATATGTTGGACATCTTCTTTCCTTTTCTTTAGCCCCAAAGCTAAAGAGAACTCCTTCATTCCTTAGCCTCAAAGCTATAGGTTTCATTTTATTTCCTTCAACCTCTAAGTTGTAGAAAATTTTCCTCTTCCTAGCTCCAAAAGCTACATATTGGACATACCTCTCTTAGATCCAAACTCTAAGTAGCATTTTATTTAACCAAAATAATTGATATCTCCTATGACAATTAAAATATAACCTTTAGATGTTCTTTAGGAGTTTTCTATTTGTTGAATTTCATACTATTTTATTGAATGAATTTCACAAAGACCTAAGTATAACCTTAGGCATGCCTACCTTATCCTATTAGGTTGGTATTTCTCTCTTATCCAAATACTAAGAGAACGCAATGATTAGTCATCTCCCGAAAAAGACGAGATGCCTACATCATTATATCTTAGGATTCATAAGTAGCAGGTTTGCATAAAAGCAAACAGTGGCTACTTTATGGGTTCTTTATAATCTTTCTAAATATGAAATCTCTAAAAGCCAAATAAAATCTTTAACTCATAAACCACTAAAGTGAAACCACCCTTGGATTACGATTAAACATATTCATTCCAATATAAAATCAAATACCTCTTGTAGTGATATACCACATAAGTCTCACACACTTAGGTGCACAGCCCCTAGGTATACTAGAATTAAGATTTTTCTTTTTGTATATATGATTGATGATATGGTGTGATGCCTATTGAATTATCTGTTGTGAGCATTTGCCCTTAAGTGGATAGTACATATATATATATATGTGTGTGTGTGTGTGTGTGTGTGTGTGTGTGTGTGTGTGTGTGTGTGTGTGTGGGCGCGCGCGCGCGCGTGCGCGCTTTTTTTATAGGTGGCCATGTCTAAAGGGGGTGCAATAAATCATAAATAAAAAGCTTGCATGACAGGTGCTGCTTAAACCCCTAAGAGATGTGGCCAATAGGATAGAAGCAAGGGCTTGGAATTTCAAGCGCTAGACAATTCTGGATGATTATTCATACTTCATATAAACTACTCCTAACCCTCTATTTTGTAGGTTTAAGTCTTTTCCATTTTTTAAATGTATTTAATTAGGCTTATGAGTTATATGTTAGACTTGTGGGGTTCAGTTAAGGGAGAGGTGAACCAAGAGGATGCACCAACTGAATGTGAAGCCCAAGATGTACATAAAAGATGAAACTTGAAGACCCCTAGAAGTATATTATGTAAATAATAATTTAACTGGGTTATATAATGATAGATAACTCAGCTACTAAATTTGATTGTAATAACTGGGACATTATTTATACTTTTATTTTGATTGATATATATATAAGCATGTGTTGATTTGTTTACCTGATTGGATGCTAGAAAATATATATTTTTCTTAGGTTTTTTCTTTATCTTTGCTTAGGGGTGGCCTGGACATGTTGATACAGTAGGCTCTTAGGATAAAACTAATTTTTTTACCCATTAAAATATTAAGTAATCTAAAATCAACTTTACGCTCTACGCTTTTCAAATATAAGAAAAAATTATATGGCTCCCTTCTAGGAGCCAAGTTTTCTAAGAACTCAAAATGATCATGCATAGCCTAGTGAGTTTCATATAGAAAAGTCTTCCCTTAATGATCAGATAACAAAAAAATCTAAATTTGTGAGTCAGCATTTCTACATACCCACATGGTCAGGGATCTTAGTCTCAATACCAAGTTATAAGCCTTACTTTCTAAATAAAATAACATCCCTACTCTTTATGTGTATTGAGACAAGATGTCATGGTTTTAAAAGTGACAATGTGGGTTAGCTGGTAGCCCTTTTCAGGTAAGGCAATAAATTTAGAGGTCAGACTGACTATGTCTCATATGAGGTATAGTTTGTAAGTCTCTTACACTCCGTTAGACTTAGATTCGATGTACTATTCATTAGTAACCCTCATCATAGTTCTAGGGTTTGAGGTAAATATTTATTTTAATCACTTCATAAGCCCTCACATTTCGGGCATTTCCTCTAATATGTATTATTGGAATATAAGCCCCAACAATCTAAATCAAAATGATTAACTTAAACAAAATTAAATTCTAAAATATAAAGCACAATATAGGATAATTTTGAGTACATCTGAGTTTCCAATAAGAATAAAAAACTTATACTCTTCCTCCCTTTGGCCCTCATTCTAAGAACTCCAATCAAAGTTTATCCCCCTCTTCCTTTGAAATTTCTAAAGATAAAAAATCTTTAAACAAGAATTTCATGGATTTTAAAATAAAAAGTTTAGACAATATTTTGATGATTTTCAAAAGAAAGAAAACTATTAGTTTAATCAAAAGTTTTTTCAAATACCAAATACTTGAGATGTAATTAATCATAGTGGCTTACCCCTATGGGGTATTTATATCCCAGAATAAAATAAACCCTATTTAACTAAATATTGAATAAGAGATAATTTATGTTAAAAATTAAAATTATAAAGTTTGTTATTGAGTTCATAAGAAAATGATATTTTTATCCTTTGGAATAATATATCATATTCTTGTATTATGCTCGATCACAAAATATACAATCTATTGAGGATGATAAAATTTCTCTAATAGATTTTCTGGCGACTTTGCTGGAGAAGATACCTCTTTTCATATAAACTTATTAATTTTGAACTTTAAGATGAAGGATCATAAAATAAAAAATAAAGTAAAATATTTTTCTAGAATTATATAAAGATATTTAAAGAATATTAATAAAAATATTTTTTAGAGTAAGATTCTAGATCTTAAAATTTTATCTATGCATGAGGAAGCTAATATTATGTGAAAAAAAGTAACTAGTGATATTGAAAATGTTACAAAAGATATGTCTGGAGTATCAAAAAGAAAAAGCTTCAAATAGTTCAAATAATTGATGATGCAATTAAAATATATAAGAAAAGATAAAAATAAGAAGATTTATTATTAAAATTAGTATAGATGTAAAAATTCTAATAATTGGGAAAGATATAAAGAGGCTAGTAAGGAGTCTAAGAAAGCAATATGCGATGCAAAGATTTTAACTTTTAATGATTTATATAATAGATTAGATACTAAAGATGACGAAAGATATATGCATGTTGGTCAAACGAAGAGATAAGAGTAGTAAGAATTTAGTTCAAGTGAAGTGTATTAAGATGAAGATCAAAAAGTGCTGTTATTACAAGAGGATATTCAACAAAGGTGGATGAGAAATTTTGCTAAACTTATCAATGACGATTGTGAAAATGTGATTGACTTTAGTGACCTTAGCACCCTAAATGAATTGAAAGAATTTTATTTTTATCGGCGTATTAATAAAACTGAAGTCAGAGAGGCCTTAAAGAAAATGAAGTGTGGAAAAGCTGTTGGATCTAATGATATTCCAATATAGGTGTGGAAATGTATAGGAGATGAAGGAATTTCTTGGCTTACTAAACTTTTTAATATTATTTTGAAGACTAAAAAGATGTAAGATGAGTGGAGAATGACTGTATTGATTCTTATTTTTAAGAAAAAAGGTGATGCACAAGATTGTATGAATTACAGAGGAATTAAGTTAATGTGTCATATTTTAAAACAATGGGAGAGAGTTATGGTGCATAGGTTGCGGCGTGATACTAATGTTTCTCAAAATCAATTTAGATTCATGCTGCATATTTCTATTATAGAAGCTATACATTTATTGAGAGGTTTGATGGAGAAGTATAGAAAGAATAAATTGGATCTACATATGATATTTATTGATTTAGAGAAACATATAATAAAGTTTCAAGAGAAGTGTTGTGGAGAGTTCTAGAAAAAAGGGGTTAATTATGCTTATATTCAAGTAATTAAAGATATGTATGTAAGAGCTGTTACTTATGTACAAACACAAGGTGGTTTTCCAAGTATTTTCCTATTTCAGTTGGATTATATCAAGGATTAGCCTTAAGCACATATCTTTTTGCTTTAGTCATGGATGTTCTCACTAGACATTTGCAAGAGGTTGTACCTTGGTGTATGTTTTTTGCTGATGATAATGTTCTTGTTGATAAGACTAGAGAGGGAGTTGAAGGTAAACTTGAATTATGGAGGTCAACCTTAGAGTGTAAAGACTTTTGTTTGAGTAGACCTAAAATTGAATATATGGAGTGTAATTTTAGTAATAATAGATCTAGTGGGAGGATTGTAACTTTGGGAGATCAAGTCATTAATAAGAGTACGCGTTTTACATATATTGGATATATTGTTCAGAGTGATGGTGAAATAGATAGAGATATTATTAGTAGAATTCATGTTAGATGGTTGAAGTGGAGGAATGCATCGGGCTTATTGTGTGATAGAAAACTCCCCCACAAACTTAAGGGAAAATTCTATACGATGGTGGTGAAATTTGCAATGCTTTATGGTGTAGAATGTTGGCCATTGAAAGAGAAACATAATATTAAGTTAAGTGTTGCAGAGATGAGGATGCTCAGGTAGAGGAGGCTTTACTCTTAGAGGCAGGATACAAAATGAGCATACATATGAAAAGGTTAGACTAGCTCCAATGGAAGATAAGATTAGAGAGAGTCATCTTAGATGGTTTGGTCACATAATATGACGGCCTTTTGATGACCCGATTAAAAAAGTAAATGTGTTAGATTTGACTTATGTTAAAAAAAGAAGAGATATATCTAAAAAGGCTTGGTTAGAAAATATTAGAAATGACATTTCTTTATTAGATAGGACACAATAGAGAAAAATGATTCATATAATTGACCATATATAGTGAGATAAATATTTGATGTTGTTGTTGTTGTTGTTGATGATAAATATTTATTTTTAAAATAAAAATAATCAAAACACACTAATTAAATATATTTAAATTAAAAAATGACCCAAGCTGGGTTTATCTTAGGGGTGTAAATGAGTCGAGTCGAGTAGTGATCTTAGCGAGCTCGGCACGTCAGTCAGAAATTTGGCTCGAGCTCGAGTTCGACTCGTCACACTGTAGGTCAGCTCGTCGAGCGGTTCGATTCGAAGTTTGTACTTTGATTCCCTTGTTTTCATTTTCCCACGAAACATTCCCGCCCTTGTTTCGGATTCTCGTGTCTGGTTCGCCTTCCGCAGCTGGTTCCGAGCCTTCCGTTGTTATGCATCCGTGACTATGAGCCCTCCGTCATTCCAAGGTCCGGTCTGCGAATCACGAATTCGAATGGGTCTTTCGTGGGATTTTTAAAACGGCATGAATAAAATAAAAATTATTTAAAAAATATTAATGGTAGTTCAAGCTGGCTCGCAAGCTCACAAGTCGAGCCTCATTGAGCTCAAACTCGAGCTCGTGGCTCGATAAACATGACTTACGAGCTCGTTAACGAGTCGAACTTGAGCCAGCTCGCGAGCTAATTTGGCTCACTTACACCCTTAATTTATCTAATGAATTCTGAGGATATTATCAGCCCTGCCTATGTGGCGTCCAGCCGTCGACTTTGGCACCATAAAATGAAGCCCTTTGGCCCTTAGCTGACCACTTAGCGACCGCCCTCCAACTCCACCACTTGTTCCCATCATAACCCTAAATGGAAGCGGAACAAAACCCCAACACTACCACAGACCAAACCCAAACGCGGCCGCCGCCGCCGACGATCACTCTCCGGCCATTCAACTTCTCCGACTCCGACATCGACGCTCTCATATCCCTCGCCGCCGATGATCGCATCAACCGTTTCCTCCGCCGCGGACCCTTCTCCGATCGCGATGACGTCGTCCGATTCCTCCACACTCACGTCGTTCCCCATCCCTGGTACCGCGCTATCTGCCTCTCCGGCGGCCGCCCCGTCGGGTCCATCGCCCTCCGTCCAGAGGATTCCGGCGATGGCCGAACTCGGACTGTGTCGCTGGGTTACCGCGTGGCGGTCGAGTATTGGGGCCGTGGGATCGCGACGGAGGCAGTGAGGATGGCGGCGGCGGCGGCGTTCGAGGAATGGGTGGATTTGGACCGGGTTGAGGCGATAGCGGATGTCGAGAATCCAGCGTCGCAGCGGGTATTGGAGAAGGCCGGGTTTGTGAGGGAGGCTGTGCTTAGGAGGTATTTGGTGCTGAAGGGGGAGGTTAGGGATATGGTAATGTATAGTTTCGTCTCTTCAGATTGCGTGGCTAGATGAATGGCGGGTTCGTCGTCCTAGAGTGCATGCAAGCTGTTTGTGGAATTGCTCAAGTTGTTTAGATCAGAGAAAACAAGCAGTTCGACTCCTGAATGGAGCTAGGCAGCTCCTCTTAATCTGTTGGTTAAGAATTTTGGCTATCAATTAAGAGATTTTGAATTCGAGTCTTATATATGTGATTTGTATGTGAGTCTTAATTAGCCTAAATGTCTCAAGAAATAAAAATAAAAATTAATGGAGCTAAATTTAGATTGTATCTAGCTATCTTAGATTGGATCATTCATGCGAAGAATTCATCAACTCAACCCAAAAAACTTGTTTGAGAAGTAGGAGTTCTCTCCAGAAGAACTCGAATATATTCACCATCAACTTGATCTTGCGTTAATGAGAAGTTGCTAGTCAGACTCATATGTTACATAGCTAGCTACTTCGAGATCAATTTTATATTTTTTCTTAGAATTTAATACTATAACCCTTCTTGTGCCATTGATCTTTGCACTTACTATAAGTAGGAGGTTAATGATCTAGTGTGGCAAGATAGAGGCTTCGTTTGAGATAGCATTTTTATTGCTTTTTAAAACACTTTTTTAGTACAAAAATTTCTCGTTCAAAAAATTTTGTAATAAAAAGTGGTTTTAAAAAACAATAAAAAAGCTATTCCAAACAAAGCCATAATCTTATGCAAAGCTAAGACCTCATTTGGGATAGCTTTGTACTATTTTATTTACCTCAATTTTTATTAGGCCATCATATTTTCAATGCTTAAAAAAAATAATATGAAGTTGATTAGCACATAAGTCATTTTTGTATTGCTTGCAAAAATTATACATGCAATAGGCAATAAAGGGTAATTTTTTGTCAGCCACTATCAATGTGCACCACCATATATAAATGTGACATGTCAAAACATTATGTTATGTATTAAAATCAGAATCATGACAAAGAATTCTCTCTACCTCAATCTGATAAAGAGTTGATTAGCACATAAAAGTCCAAAAAATTTTCTATTTCCGACCAAAGATGACCGCTAGACAATGCGCTAAAAAAAGTAAAAACAAACTGAGTCCATGTACAAGTAATTCAAGTAGCAAGAATATGCTCGATTATAATTTTGGGTGGATTTGGATTGCATATGATGCCATAAATGAGAGCGAAGATTCGCTTCATATAGGAGAGTATGAGTGATTTCTATGAAGTGATGATGTTTACATTCATCAACTCTATTTTGTTTGAGAGTATGAGCGTATATTTATTTGTGCAATGTGTCATGAGAGGATATATATTCATTTAGTGTGGAAGAGGTGAAATTTACATTATCATTTGATCAAAGTATTTTTATAGATGTGTTAACATTAGTTTTTATCAACATATGAAGATAAATAAAATTTGAACTAATTTTGATCCGGCTTTCATGGGTAAAATCGAGCATATCTAAGAAAATGATCAACGAAGAGGGCATAAAGTCTTGCATTGAAAGAGTGGCGAGAGGGGCTACTAATGTAACACTATGTAAATTTCTATAAAATTTATGTCGTTGATTGGTAGGAGTTTAAAATGATAATTTGTGATTTGTGGTTTTGGTTGGAGATCCAGTGACAACAGGAGATAGAAGCAATAGGAATTTTAAGAAAGGGTTTTTGTTTGGAGATGGTTGAGATTGTAGTTGCATTAGGGTGTCCTGGGTGATGATGGCACAAATGGGTTGATGATGTCTCAGTGATAAGGTTTGTCATTATGGAGGGAATGTGATATAGACTATTTGTGGTAGTGGCCTTGGAGGATGGTATTGTTGTGCTTAAGATCCTTAATAGAGAAATCTCAAGAATTAAAGGTAACAACACATTTATCATATACAACAATGTGATGAATAGAAATGAGATAATAGGAGAGTTGGAGAGCATTATGACATGGGGAAATAGGAGCTTATAAGAAGGATGCCATCACTAGTGCATGAAATGGGAAGGGAGGACTAGGGGTGTTAATATATGACACGACCTGAAAATGCAACTTAGATTCGATCTGAGAATTTCTAGTTTGATTCAACCTATTTAATAAATGGGTTGAGTTTGAGTTAAATTTCTCGACCCATTTCATTATCGGCTCAGGTTCAAGTTGATCCGAAAACCTAAAATTAATCCGTTTGACCTACACGAATCCGACAACCTGAAGAAATATCAATCATTCGATGTAATTATAGATAGGGCCCATCTCATCCCTATCGCAAAACCCAAATCCCTCGCACTGTGCTTCCTTCACTCGCTCAACTTTTGTTGCATTGCTCTCCCTAGACTTGGCCCATCGCAGTATCACAAGCCCTCCAAGTCTCCAACCTCCAAGTAGGGACATTTCCTTTCTTTAAATCCTCCCTTCTCCAGCAGCCCATAACATGCTCGGCCAACAATAGATAAAGCCTAATTATGAGAGAAATTATTCTGCGTGGAGTCAAACGTAGAGTTACGTTCGAATTGTGAGTGTACACAGTGTGTACATACTGCGTAGACTCACAACCCAAACGTAGAACTACGTCCTGACTATGCACGTAATAATTCCTCCAATAATGATAAATGTGTGCTTCCACTTTGATTTTTGAGATGATGAATTTTATTTGCTACTATGTGCTTGTTTACTCTCTTAAGATCATGCTTGACAGAAAGAGTAAAGTTTTTTTTTTAATCTCATGTAATATTTTGGAGTTAGCATTATTGCATCCTAGAGTATTCGTGACAGTAGAGAAATATAAAACTTAGCGTCTTAGCATTGTACGAAGATCCTGCACGTAGTCAGATAAGAGAGAGGGTGTTGCATTCATACGAGACACCATAGTTTTTACGTGGAAACCCCTGAAAAGGGGAAAAAACACGGGGCCTGGCCCAGTTTAAATGAATCCACTAGTTTTTGCGGTCGATTACAAATGAGGCCTTTTGTCGGGAGAAGGCCTTGGTTAGATGTCACAAATATACATCATATAGAGCGCATTACATGGTGGGATATACAATAATCATCATATACATGTTTGTTGGGTCGGCGGGACCATAGTCGATGGACGTTAGAGGTCGGAAAGACCGTAGTTGATTGACATCGAAGGTCAGAAGGACCGTAGTCTGATGACGGAGGTCGGGAGGATCTTAGTTGGTCAGGCGACGGAGGTCAAAAGGACCGTAGTCGACTGGCGTTGGAAGTCAGAAAGACCGTAGTCTGATGACAGAGGTCGGGAGGACTTTAGTTGGTCAGGCGATGGAGGTCGGAAGGACCGTAGTCAGTAGTAAGCAGGGGTGGCCATGGAGGTCGGAAGTACTGTAGTCGGTAGGAGGCAGAGGTCAGAAAGACCATTGCCTGGCGATGGAGGTCGAAAGGACTGTAGTATGACCATGTATAAGTCCGGTAGAAGTCTGGGTCTTAAGTGGTGGTTCGGCGGAGCTCAGGGCGTCAAGCGGTGGTTCAGCAGAACTCCGACGTCAGGCGGTGGTCCGGCAAAACTCTGGCGGTGGTCGGGGAGAAGCAAAGAGGCAAGAGCGATCTCCGATTTCTCTCTTTTATCCTTAGGATTAGGTGTCCTCTTTAAAGAAGAGAGGGGGCTCTATTTATAGATTTTTGGGAGTGACATGGCTCGTAAATAGGTGGAAGATCAAGGGTAATTAGGGAGTGGTTTGAATGGACGGCCGATATTGAATCCTTTGATCGTAGACCGTTCGTTAGACATTTGAAGATCTTAGAGATATCAGATTTTGGCGATCTTGGGCTCGTTGGATTCGTCTCGTCGAGACGCTTGATTCGACTATAAACACGTCATATTTGAAGACCGTTTGGTAATCCAAATTATGATTTGAACTTTCTAATAGTGCTTCAGATTCTTGATTTGGACCCATTTGGGCTCGGATTGAGTTGAATTTGATGTCGTTGGGTTCGTATTTTCGAGACGTTCAGTTCGACTATAAGTTTGCTGAAAATGGAGTTCGGATGATCCTAATTTTAATTTTTGAAATTTCCAACTTAATTTTGCCTCGAGATTCGTGACCGATCAAAATAATTTTTTAAGGATGTATCAAGCATAAATAATATGTATAACAATATAAGCAGAGATATTAAAATTTAATATCTAACTGCAAATTTTCTAATATATAGAAATTAATAATACTAAAAATTTAGCAACATAAAAATAAGATCAAATAATCATAAAATAATCTATTTTGGCCTATGTAGTATTCTGGGAGAGTGGGAGGCAGAAGTTGCACTTCATTCAACAAAAAAATTACTGGGAACAGATGCCGAGGCCTTCAATACTGCAAAGGTACGCACCTCTATGGCGGAGCAATATCAGGAGATCGCCGGAGGTACCCGACGGCCTCCTATTGAACAAGAGTAGTCATCTTCTTACTCAAGCTACCCCATCAGCACCCTGCTCTTCCCAACCCGGGCTGCCTGCGCCAGCGGAGACCATAGGACGGCGGGCTTTCGAATCGTTCCTCCCATTCACTCCTTACTTCCGTTCGCTGCCCATGGCCTCCTCGTCTGCTCCCTTTTTCACTAGTTTGGTATCTTCATCCTCCTTCCACTCCGTTATCGCTAGATCCTAGGTCTACTCATAATGGTGTTTTTGGCTGTAGGTATTTGGTAGAAGAATAGATAATGGAGTTCTCTCCTTGCGCCGATACTCGACAATTAATGAGCGAGGTAATTGGTTTTCTCTGATCTTATATCTGTTTACTAGTTCCAAGATATTTTATGATTTCCTGGGAAGATTCCTCCGTGCATGTTCTAATAAGCTCTTGACAGAACTAAAGCTATTGAAATGACTAATTTTTTCCCAGAATTAACAATAATTCTTCTAGCGAAAGACCTATTTATCTTAATTGCATCTGTGATTGTTCAGATGGCTTACCATGTCACACTCAAACCTAATTTCTGAAGTGAAATTGGTGGAGGACTGTGAAAATGGGAACCAGTTGAAGTGGAATTTAGTTTATCTGAAGATGGTGTTGCTTTAATTTGGTAAAAGTCCATTAATCTTGTATGAGTTTTGTGGAGCCTTTGGCATTCTTATCTCACGCTTGAACCAATGTTTTCCTCGTAGATTCTTCAACCTAGTTGCTTTTAGTTGATTGGAAATGCATTTTTTTCATCAGTCTGTCGTTTTTCACTTAATCATCCATTGACTAAGGAGTGACATGGACATTTTCCAAAGTTTCATGATCATATATCTGCAAAAGAAATCTCTTCTATTTTGTTGTAGCAATTGTGGTTGAGAAGTAATTTCATTCTCTAAGGCCGAGTCATCATGAGTCACGACCAACCGGTTACCCCAGCTTATGCTGCTGGCAACTCCCAAGTTTCTGTGGGTTATTTGGCAATTTTTCCATACTTAGTACATGATTGTTTGTATGAAATTTTATGAATTCAGGCTGACTTTTGCTAGTTATGTTGTAATAGGCCAGATTAACTTTACTGTTTCTTTTAATGGTAGCTTAATGAATCATAGAAACTAAAGTAGTTGTAATGTGATATTAGTTGGATGTTATAAGTACGAAATGTGTATGGAATGATTGTCTTATGTGTGATTCCATATGTTAATTTTTCAAGTTTAAGCTATTAAAAATCTTCAAATGCAGTAAAGATGTTTAAACGTTTTACTTGGATTTTTTCTACTACACAGATGACAGTGCCCTTGAAGAAGAGGTGGAGAGGAAAGCAGGATGGTTGTTGAAAGCTATATTCATAGTAACTGCACTTGGTGTTGCTTCCCAGTTCTTTCCCTATATGGGTACGACAATATTTTATCAGTGATTTTTATTCAATGATGATAAATCTGTTGGTTTGAGTGTTCAAAAACTCCAACGTGTTCCCAATCTTATATCTGTTATATAATCATCTTAGAAATATTCAGGTGATAATTTGCTGCAGCAATCAATTTCTCTGTTGCATGTTAAGGATCCGTTATTTAAGAGAATGGGGGCATCAAGGCTGCGTCGCTTTGCAATAGATGGTATTTTTCTATTCTCTTTATAGATTATGTTTTTATTAGATTATTGGCTACGTTTTTCCTATCAACAGATCCACAGAGCTTTGTAGCAATTAGCATATGCTTTTTTACATATTTATTTCTACTTGATTATGATTTTCCTTAGTTAGGGTAAGGCTTACAATCTGTTGTATGAAATTAAGTAATCAACTTAATCATAAGTTATTGCCTTGCTTTTACCTTGCAAATCCATTAATTGTGATTGGTAACACATAATTGCAACATTTCCATTTGAGTCCATGTTATAGTTTCATTTAGACGTCTTTGCAGTTATAGTTCTACATCGCCTCATTGCTCACCATGTACATATGATCTTGTTCTCGTCAACATGTATTAATTCCAAAAATTTTCATGCATTTAAAATGTTAGCATTTATCCAAAAATAATGATTTGATGACCAACCCATGTACTAACTTGACATCAGCTTACCTAGATGTTGACTTGGCTCTATCTGAGCAAATTCAACTTGACATAACGAGTCACTCAGGTCAAAAGACAAATAATATTCATTGATTTATGTCTCTTCAATTTCCCAAGTCATTTATTATCTTTCATTATGTTGTCATTTGATTCTTCATGTGTTTGCAAAAATTAAATACATCACTACCTATATTGCACCGATACAAATACGACAACACAGATACGACACGATATGGATATGGGACACGTCAATTCTTAAAAATGCAGGATACGGATACGGCGCTGACACGATATTATAATTTATAAATCATACAAAAAAATTAAGAAAGCAATCAAAGCATAATATTTGAGATGACAAAAAAAATGAAAGCCACATCATTTCTAGCCTTGTAGCTTATAATATCAAAATGAAAGTAAGCATTAAATGTCTAGTACAACAACAAAAATAAAAACATGAAATGTCTAGCACATGAAGCTACTACTTGTTCAAAATAGAAATATACAACAACAACAACAGCAACAACATCAAGCCTTTGTCCCACTACGTGGGGTCGGCAACATGAATCCTTTTTCTCCATTGTGTCAGGTTCAAAGTCAAATTCTCGTTTAAATCTAATAAAGAAAGATCATTTCTAATATTTTCTAACCAAGTCTTTTTAGGTCTACCTCTACCTTTCTTAACATAAGTCAAATCTAATACCTCTACTTTCCTAACTGGGTCATCGGAAGGCCGCCGTTTTATGTGACCAAACCATCTAAGGCGACTCTCTCTAATCTTATCCTCCATTGGAGCTACTCCAACCTTTTCACGTATAAAAATAGAAATATACAAAGAAAAATAATTTATATTGTTGTTTTTGTTAATCTAAAAGAAGTCTCCATAAATTGACGTGATGTCTATTGGATGAATGCTCAAAAATAGAGAAAAAAAAATTGATATCAAAAACAAGAAAGAGGCAAAATGTTCTTAGACTAATCAGAACAATTGTAAACAAACGGAAGAACCGAACTAAGTTAAGGTAAATAAATGCAAACAATTAGCATACATGAAGTGATAGTAATGATGATTAATAAGAATAAATCCATTCATTTGGAAGCCCATTAAAAAATCTTGATTGTAAAGATTACTTGAGCAAGATTAGTAGACAACGGAAGAACCGAACCTTTTCGTGTGTGAAAAGAAGCCCTCGATCTTGCGTAAGAAGCCCTTGGTCTCGACGACAGTCTCGCATAAGAAGCCCTCGGTCTCGGTGACAGTCTTGCGTAAGAAGCCCTCGGTCTGGCTCGTCTCGCGTATGCCCTCGGTCTCGATGATGGAAACGGACGTTCGCTCACCTCGCGTAATCGCCTCCTCCAAAGAAACCCTCGGTCGCCTGGTCTGCTCGGCGTCGGCCGCTTATCCTATTTGCTCCTTCGACGTAAATGACGAAGACGAAACAACAGAGCCCTAATGCCTCTCTTCTTCGGGTTCGGAAATGAGTGAGTCGCTCGCAGCCATGGAACTTAATACGACTATTTTTTTTCCAATTTTTTATGTTTTTTAACGGACACGAGTATCCGATATGCATGTCCATTTCAAATTAAATAGTATTTTAATTGGCTACGGCTTTGCCGTATCCGACACGTATCGGTGCCGTAGCAAACGCGTATCCATGTCCTACACTTGTCCGATACAACACGGCTTCATAAATAGGTGTATCGGTGCAACATTGATCACTACATGTGAGAGGCCATATATTGGACTCGTTCAAAAGTAGATGAAAGGTCTAAGTGACTTAGTTAATTAGCAATGACCATTGAAGCTTGCACATTGGATTCATTCCAAAAGAGTTAATAGATCAACAATTACAATTATGTTATAAAACTTGTATTGATGATACTTTTCCCCACAATCCAATTTTTGTTTTCTATATCTCTAAAAAGCATTTATGTGTTTCCAAAAGGATGCTGGGAGCGGGGGTCAGAATACAAATAGTACGATCGCACTATCCCGTAGGACAAAATGGTCGTAGGCCTTTACACTCTATACAAGCAGGCCAATAGGAGAGAAAATGGGATCATACATACGATTAACCATCGAGGATAGTGGCTTTAACCTACACACCTCGATTGATAATAATATATATGACCCGATAATCACGAGATTCCCCACATTCGATACATTAGCTCGAATGAAGTTTATCTGATGTGCATATCAGTTTCCCACGGGTACAAGCTTCCGTGGTTAATTACATCTTAGGTCTTGACTTAAGAATACCCTCGATTAAAGACGCTATATTATTCTTATCAGGGTTTGGCACATAAGGGGATATCTAGGCTCTCCTAATCCAAATGAAGATAGGCTAAATTAAGCTATTCAACATGCACGGATCACACAAGAACTTGGCCGGTCCAAAAAAGAAAAATCAGAAGAGAAGTCATCTCATACCAAGCACGCGTGAGAGAAAGATGGAAGCGGCGCCATCAATGTGACACGAATGTGTGCGATTTACAGCCTCCGAATAGTGGAGAACCTGGCCAACGATAAGGCATGCAATGATATACCTATACCGCCAGCCTTTGAGCCTAGATCTACAAAGGGCATACTGTATACTCGGTTATAACGCTCACAACCTAACTAATGCAAGACACCGCGAGGGGACTTTTAATTCAAACCCCACTAGAAATCTAGGCAGCCTCGACCTAGATTTACCAACATGCTCGAAAAGGGGTACCAGCTAAACTCCAACTAGCATATCAAATCCATGAAGTCCGGTCTTATGCATTTATTGAAAGGTTTGATGGAGAAGTATAGAGAGAATATGGAAGATCTACATATGATATTTATTGTATGATAAAGTTACAAGAGAAGTGCTATGGAGAGTTCTAGAAAAGAAATGGATTAATAATGCTTATATTCAAGTCATTAATGACTTGTATGCAGGAGTTATTACTTGTGTTCCAATACAAGGTGGTTTGACCAAGTATTTTCCTATTTCAGTTGGATTACATCAAGGATGATCTTTAAGCTCATATCTTTTTGCTTTAGTCCTGAATGTTTTTCCTAGACATCGGCTATACGAATCCTTTTATGTGAAAGGGTTGGAGCAGTTCCAGAGATAGATAACATTCAAGAGTCTCCTTAGATGGTTTGGTCAAAAAAACGTCTGCCTTCCGTGACTCGGTTAGGAGAGTAGATATATTAGATTTGACCAATGTTAAGAAATGTAGAGGTAGACCTAAAAAGACTTTGTTAGAAAATATTAAAATTGATATTTTTATTAGATTTAAATGAGAGTTTGATTCTTAATAGGACACAATGAAGAAAAAAGGATTCATATAGCCGACCCCATGTTGTGGGATAAAGGCTTGATATTGTTGTTGTTATCAAGCTGATTTTAGAATTGAAATAGGGTTAAAGGATAGGAGGGAAGCATTGACCTAAAAATTTTCAATTCTGCAGAATATCTACACATCCAAAATAAGAGATCTAATGAGTAACTTGAGTTTTAAGTCAACATGGACTTATCTAGATTCTCACTCCGGCTCAACTCAAGCAAACTTTGCTTGACCTAACGAGCGACTCTTAAAAGACACTTAAATTACATTTATCGAATTATTTCTCTTCATTTTCTAAGTCATTAATTACCATTTGGTTGCTTGCATTCTCAAAAGAATTAAATAAATCACAAGAGGTGGAGAGACCATGCATTGAACCTATTCACACAAAGAAAGGTCAAAGTGACTTAATTAATAATTCTCATTCAAGCTGGGACGTTGGATTCATTCTAAAGGAGATGATAGATCAGCAAGCACAAATATGCCATATAACCTGCAAATATATTTTTCCTCGTAATTTCAATCTCATTGTCAAAATATGCAAGATATGCCATTTTCTTAAACCCATGAACTGCACATGAGAACTTCATTCTCATTTAGTTAACGCACAGTGCATTGATTAAATCCGATATAATCACTATCATGTCTTCTAGAAGATCTAACTCAATGGATATAATGAGTTCTCATTGTCTTAGTGTTATCCTTCATCATAGGATTTAATGGCATTTTTAAAGGACCCTCTACTTTATTATTTCAATCCATGTCTGTGGGCATCATATTTGGAAATGAGCTTCCTCTTGAGAATAATGATGGTAGATTGATGACTTGATGGTGAATAGTAATTTTTGGGTTTGTGTTTGGATCAATTAAATTATAATTTTGCGTGAAGATGGCCTTGAAGCATTTAGTCTTATTTGGTCTTCAAGCAAGAGGATATCAAGAGCATTCACATGCATCCAAGGAAATGATGCGATTTTGCTCCAAGCTTATAATGCCATTGTGGATTTCATCTATGTTGTTTGGTTTGATGGAAATAATGTATCCTGATCTGCATCCATTTTACTGTGATTAATGCACCCTATGCATCAATCGGTGGTGGGTTGTGAAAGTTTCGCTAGGGGCTTTAGTTCAAGCCTAGAATGAACATTTCCTTCAAGCCCCGTTCAGTCCCTTAGTAGAATTGTCGTGTCTGTAAAAGGTGTTCTAAACGAGGTTAGTCTGCCCCTTCATTTACTAATCTTCATGGTTTTAAGCCAAATATATCGGGTTAAATTTATATAAAATCATCTAACCTTACTAATCATATTAATCGTTTACTAAATAATGATCAGAAACTAACATAAGATGATCCTAAGCTTCACCGAGTTTCTAGATGATTGTATTGAAAACATTACATCTTTGAAATCTTTTTTAAAAATAATATCACGTCCTATCTTTATTTATGTTTTCACTGAAGTCATCAATTCTCCTATCCAAGATTCTGTCGACTTAAATTTATGCAACTTATAAATTGCCAAATTTATGCACTAAGGGTCAGTGATTGGTAAAGCTTAATTTGTAGGTTGTAAATCTTGGAATTTTGGGTCTTGATTTGTCAAATTTTGTAGATGAAAGGAGGATAAAAGTAGCAGAGATGGGTGGAGCTCAAGATCTTTTGATAATGTTGGAAACTGCTAAAGATGACAAGACACGCAAAGAAGCTTTGAAAGCCCTTCTTGCTCTTTCTCACTCTGGTGCGCTTCTCTTGTTAATTCGACAACATTACTCTTGAAAACACTGAAAACATTACATCAGGGTATTCTAATCAAATTTTTGGGTTGTATGACATTCAAAATCATTTGATTTATTCTGAGATGAGTGTAATCAGTATATAAATTACATTAAATTTGATCAAGATCTCCTGCCCCAAAATTTTGCCCTCTTCCTTTTACCAATAGTTGATTTTGAATACCCAATCTGAATACTTTAGATTTGATTTTCAATTTCTAATTACAGATGCTGTTGCTGAGATATTGCAACAAGCTAATGCGGCTGCTATTGTTGCTTCTGCTCCAGATTCTTCTGAGTTTGATGAAATTGGTAATTGCAAGTCTAGTTTGTTAAAGCGGTTTAAAGTATTTGAAGATAACCAGTCTTCATCAGAAGTTGCTTTTACTCGATAATTTCGACTGGTTTGCTTCTCAGTTCTCTCCTATTGTGATTTGCCAACTTGGTTTTGTTAATTACTGCATTTTAATTGCAAGCTTTCTGCTTACTTTTCGTTCACATGACAGTCTGAAAGATGAAGAATAGGGACATTATGAACTTGTAATTTTACTCTTAGTAGAGGTGAGATTAGTAAATTATTCCAGCTGTTCATGAGAAAAAATTGCTTCAGGAACTGCTCCTTCAACCAAGGTAGAAAAAAAGATTTCATCTTATCACCTGGTTTTTAAATATAACTTAGCCTAAATACAAGGGTGGTTTTATCAGTCCTCTTGAGATTCTCAAGACTACTAACAAAATGAAATTAGTTTGGAACTTTATTCTTGGCCAGTGGCCACAGTTTATTGTGTCATTGGTGGAGAGACATGTAGAACTCCCTTTGGATCTCTGCATCACCCTTCTATTTGGAAAGGTCTCAATACGGAGAAATTATTCTGTGAGGTGGTCGGACACAGCTCTACGTCCGGAGATGAATTAGGTGCAGCCACGTCAGCGGTACCGAGCTGCAGTACCGAGCGAAGGGGTGACATGACGCATTCTGGTTGGTCTCCGGACGGCGTTCGACATCCGCATAGAATAATTAATCCTTAATATGACAACTACACTCAAGCGTGCGGAGCTAATACATGTTTAGCAATGACGCCCATTTGTCTAAATTACATATAAATAAAATATGTATTTTAGTTTAATAAGATAATGTTAGTGATATTTTTAATGTAATTTAGAGGTTTATGTCATATGAGCAAATAAAATAATTTAAGTCTTGGATATCTAAATATAAGAATTTAATGATATGTATGTATATCCTCCTATTTCTAATATATTTTATCAACCCCCTAATGCTTCTCTCGTTGCTATTATCACTAATAACTGTTGGAATGTTCCACCTCTGATTTGCACTACTCTTCTTGGGCTTGGGCATGATATCATGGACATTATTATAGTCTTAATATTGAGTTGAAAAAATATACTTGTTAGAAGGTTGCTCTCTCATGTTTTCTATGTTTGCTTAGCAAGCTTTTCTTGAGGAACTTTAGACATTTTGATTATCTTATCAGTAGGGCCCTTTCCTACACTTCAAAGTACCTCTTTGCACTCTTGTTTTTTAAGAATCAATAAGAAAGCCGTCCCAAATGAGACCTAAATCTTGCTATGCTAGCAAGTGGATAAGTAGCTTTTCTCATTCTTTTGTGATAGGAAGTGAAGAAGTTGCGATGCAATCTTATTATGAAAAAGATATTGACAGATGAGTTGCATGTGAAGGAGAAGAAGAGTTCTATGTAGCCATTTTTTGATATAAAGCTAACTAAAAGGGTGAAAAAAATAGTATTTTTGATGTTATTTAAATAATTGGGTTTTATGAATGGAAACATGAAATTTTAGGTGTTGTATATTTAATAGTATAGTTCTAAGAGTTATTTATATAAATGACGAGCAATAAATTAATAAATCATATAAAATATGTGATTTGAATTTATAATTTATTTATTTTTTTCTTTAGTCAACAGTGGACAGATTCTTTCACTATACAATTATTTTCTCTGTACTCTTGATTGATTTAACATAGCAGTTGGGTGATGCTATGATATTGATCTTCATTTATTGGAGAAATTATTACGTACGGTCACCAGATTGTCCGGAGATAAATCAGGATGCGATACGTCATCTGATACACAATAAAATGGTGTGATATGACATGTCTTGATTCGCCTCCGAACAATGTCCAGTGCGCCATTCCGGTGATCGCAGTAATAATTCCACCATTTACTGAGGTTAATTTTGTGGTATCTGTTCTTTCGATTGTTTGATTGAAGGTAATGAGAACAAAGAGACGGGTGGTGATTAGACTTTTGCTTGATGCAGGCTTCTGCTGGACCCTAAGGGTCCCATTTCTCATGCGATTTCCACCAAGAAAAAAAAAATCCATTGGAAGAATTCTAGATGGTGATTCGGCCTGTCTGCAGTGTCAAATCTATTCACTTATTTTTTTTTATTTTTGAGACATTTAAGATAAATTTATACATATATCTCATATACATAACTTGAACACAAAACTTATTGATTGGTAGCTAAAACTCTCAGCTGACAGATTCACTTATTGAATTTGGGCTCAATCAAAAAATAATTTGATAGGAATATAATCAATAAGAATACGTGTCAAAAATCTCAATCCTAATTTAATCTCACTTAAGAACATATTTAAAATGTGACAAATTTGACCTAAATTCGATGTGATTAGCCAATTTAGACATGTAAAGTCAAAAATAGCAAAAGAATATATAATTTAATAAAGTTACTTAGGTGGACTCGAGTCTAATTCATATCTAACCTAAATAATACAGTGGAAGACTCTGATTCAAAATTTTTATGTCGAGTTCGAGTCAGATTTTGTTTACTCCAATATTATGGCCTGTGATTATAAGTTTTTAGAATTTAATGTTAATAAAGATATATAAATATTGTCTTAATTGACTTAAATGTTTCAAAAAATAATTAAACCAGCTCATGAGTAGGCTTAACTTAATTACACCTAGTAATCACTAGATTCAAATGATTGGTACATTTTCTCTATCGCTGTTCAGCGCTCGCAGTAAATCCTTATTACCATTTGGCACGTTTTTCATGTCTACATAGGTGTAACCATTTCTGTCCGGCTGATCAGATCTACACGGCCAGTTTTCTATCACAGCAAACATTATCGAATCCTGACCTCATCGGACGGCTAAATTGATTCCGAGGCTGTTGCTCTTTTCAGTGGCATTTTCGATAATTTAAAGAAAGATTTGGACAATTGTTTAAGCCCTGATCTATATTACGCTCTTCCTCTCTCTACGTGACTGACAAGGCTTCCTTGCATAATTTTTTCTCTCGGAAATAGCCCTCTAAGCTTTTCAAATTGCCCACCCAGCGACTTCGGAGCGTCGGCGCCGGAGCTAGGGTTAGCGTTCTCCGATTCCTCTCGTTTACATTACCGTTTCAGCTTCCCATTTCCCTGCAGTAAAACATGAGGGTTCATCCTACCCCGAGGAAGCGGAACATGGCCTTTGGCCCGGCGTCGCCGGCGGTGTCGGCCACCGGCCGGCTCAAGAAGCTCCGTCGACTTCCCCACGTCTTCAGCAAGGTACTCGAGCTGCCATTCTGTGCTGACGCCGACGTCCATGTGGAGGAGGAACCCACCGGTTTCCGGTTCATTGCAACGGCGATCGGCGTCAGTGCCAGCTTCCGCACCCAATTCATCGAGATTCAACCTGGTATGATGAAGCTGGTTGTCCGGAATGACGATGTAGGCGATGTTGGATTCGAGGAAGAGGAGCTCGAGTTTGATCGATGGAGAGTCCGGCTGCCAGCGTCAACTCGGCCGGCGCTCGCGACGGCCGAGTGTATCCGTGGTGAGCTCATTGTTAGGGTTCCGAAAGGGGCGGGGATAGATGAGGGAGGATAGGTTTTGAAGGGATCTAATGGGAATGTCTTTGGCGTCGGCGTGATTCGGCCGGATTTGTACAGTGAAGAATTGCACTTTTTTTTCCTTGTTCCTCTTTCTAAGCAATTCGTTTAGCCATCTCCAACCTAAAAACTCATTTTACACTTCAAAATACAGCAACACTCTAAAATACAATAACATAGAGCTCATATTGATCTGTTGGTTTGAAGCTTTGGTTATCAATTAAGAGATCTTGAATTTAAATCTCGTATATATGATGTGTAAAAAAATAGAATAACTTATCTCCAATCGAACTCCATTTCTTAACACTAAAAAAGAATATTTTGTGCATATTTTCTCTTCACTGAATTTTCTGATTAAAAAAATGCATCGGTGAACAGTGCGATATCAATATTGGCGTCGCACTGTTCACTTCGCGACATTACCATGCGATTTGAAGTTCAGTTGGAGCTGCCGGCGAACTGCATACGAAAGTGCTTGGTTGGAGATGGCCTTAGACTAGGACTTCGATAATTTTTTAAGAGTTTTGAGTCAATTAAGCCAAACTGAGACACATCACACCGCCTTCGCAAGCTTGGAACACAAACATGCTATTCATAAACCATTTTGAATGCAAGCTCTCCTCATTTACACTCCCACTTGGCTGACTAGGTGAGGCAGCTCGGCCTACCCAAATTTTTTTTTTCTTTTTTTAAAAATATATTTATTTAGTTTAAAATTAAGATTATAGTGGAGATGTGATGTAATTTTTTATATTGAAAATTAAAACTTCATTTGATTTACTTAAAATTAAAAATAATTAAAAAGTAATTCCTTATAATTAATTCTTTTCAAATTAAAATATCTTTTTTGGTTAAACAATAACTAACACAATTTCTTTTTTTATTTTAATTTTCATTTAATTATTTTTTAAAAACATAATAATATTTTTTAGTAATATTACTTCATTCAAATTATATCATTTTATTTATTTATTTATTTTTGGCCGGTTAACCTTTTTCGAATAAATGCATGGATTAGAAAAATTAGGAATATCAAGAATTTGATTTTTGGATATTATGCATAGGCTTCAACAGAACCTAATGCTCTCAATGACTCATTCGATTCCATATTGACCACATACATATGAGGGAAAACAAATCATCGTTATCATAAATAGTAACTACAATTGAAACCAATCATCCTTATGAGTTATATTATTTACCTTGTAACCAAAATATAGAAGGAATCCAATGTTGTTTAGTTGGCTGAAAAATTAATGCAATGTAAAAAGAATGCATTATTTTTGAAATATTTCGAAGTAATTTGGATGAGTATGAAATAAATGCAGGTGATTTTTTTTTGTTTAGCTTGAAATAAAATAAATGCAAAGTAAAGTCTAAAGATGGTAGCAGTCGAATAATGGCAGTGGTGGCCAGTGGCGGCGATGGCACGTGGCGTTGGCGGTGGCTAGTGGGGGTGGCCAATGATGTTATAATATTAATGATCCACCATTATATTTTTTGTATGTTAGCAATCTAATCATACCCCTTTGCTCTTGCTTATATAGATCTATTGTGTCCAACTTGATGATAACAATCACACAATCTCTTAGAATAATTAATATTTTTATCTATTATACAGTGAACATGGACATTTTTTGATTTTCGACTGAATTTTTGCCAGAAATCTTAACCAGAGATCATATTGAAAATCACATAATAGATTAAGCTATATTTATGGATTTTAAAATATTTAGACACAAACAAGGTGTTGTTGAATCATCTTACTCAAGCAACAACAATAACATTTGGGCAATGTGTATGTAAAAAATTATTGGACAATTACATACATATTTATATTAAGTGCTTGCATCAATAATCAACATGAAATCTTCTAAATGAGTTATCAAAAACTTCATACTCATATGCATTTATACATATTGGTTCTGGTAATTGTCATACTTCTTCTTCATATCTATGAAGTAAAAATTTGTTTTCTAAGCATAATATCAAATTCATTATATGTTAATAACTATTATATATCCCCTACTTGCTTCAAAAATTTTTTAGCTATATTAAATATAATAGATAGATCAATACTCTAATAGGCAATGCACATACAATTATAGGGACATGCTAAGGGATTATGATGCATTTGTGGTAATTGTTCCATGATGAAACCACCATCATAATACAAGCTCCATTTTGTTACACCTCATTCAATTAACCAATCTTATACTTCCTTATTTACTTTAAAAAGAAAAGATGTTTACATTTTAAAAATACTAAATTTATGTGTATTTCCTGTAGGAATACATACATTTCCCACATGAATTTTCATATCTTTCAGCCCATTTGACACAAAAAAATCTTAAAATTCTATCTTAAATGTTGTAGGCAATTATGATATGTAGACGTAGGAAGAATTTCCCTAGAACCACAAATCAAACTAGGGTGTTTATATGATACTATGCAAATGCCACACCAACATGGAATGCTTTTATTAGAGTCAAATAAGTTATGTAAAAATAATATCCATGATTCATTGACTTTGACACAACATCAATAAATGCAGGCATGAATTGACCATTATTAGAATCATTGCAAACAATAGTTAATGGAGTGCCTCAATTCTTCCCCAAAATAAGTATCATTTAGACTTAATATGGGGTGAAATTGACACTAACTAGAAATTGACGGCCCAAAACTCTAGAAACTAGCTTTGAAAAAGATATCGTGAATTAACTGTGCAAATTGTACTAGATATTATACTTTTGATGGCTTCAATGAAATGACATAAGAACCTATAAGACTCATCCTAGGTATAACAAATTGGCCTTATTGCCTTTCTCCTTGAATCACATGCCTAATTTGGCCTCTAAACATCCTTTTATTTCACTCGACTTCATGCCAATTTGACAATGTATGCTTGGAATAATAATTTGACATTGGTTGTGTCTAGCTACTTTGCATAATTGGATAATTGCATGTATGTTGAAATTCAATGTTGGAGCTAATTGGTTGTGTCTAGCTACTTTGCATAATTGGATAATTGCATGTATGTTACTTACTCTTTTCAACATATAAATACTAACCATAAGATTGTCATGTCATTATGATAAGCACAAATAATTGCCAATTTATATTTTTTTGAAGATACTTTTTATACGCTACTTTATTATAAATAGATCATGGATTAATAGAGATTTGTAAGCAAGATATATTTTGAAAACGTGCTGACATATAGTTTAACAGGAATCATATATTTTTCTACAAATATTTGATGATCTAAGGGATGATCAAAGTTAATATATATATCCCATTGTTGAGCATTTTGACAAAGTTGAATGATCTCATTATTTAGCAATATATGACTAAAAATTTCAATCCTATTGAAGGCCCTCTCATGTAATATGCCATGACCTCCTAACTTACTCTAGAATTTCTACACTAGGTGTGCCCTTAAAAAATCATTATCTCTTGAATCTAAATTAGAAAGGCTGCCTTCCATTGTGTACACTACCTCCTTATTTTCATCATTAGTTTCAAATATTGTTGTGAAATTTATGTCTAATTCAAGCACATTAAATTTTTTTGGTGCAAACTCAATAGGTTTGGAACTAATTGCCTCAAATTAGTTTCAATTTGTACTTCGAGTCCTGCCCGTGAGGGGAGTATTACCATATAAATTTAGTAGAAACATAAAAAAGATTTAAAAGTTAATTATCCTTTTAAAAAAATATTCATAATGAAACTTAGATGCTTATTATGGCACATAATATTTATCATTGAAATAAGGATCTATAGATTCTAAAGTCTGTATAAGAGAAAGTTCTCATGAATTCTTTTTATTATCTGTGTAGCTAATATCTCATTTATGCTACCTTGAATGTGTTATACCTTGATGTACATTATGTACAAATACAATTATGAGAGAACTACTTCGCATGCTTCATCATCTATAACATGTGTGGCTATAAATCCATCACTTAATGAAAAATGATAAATTAGATGTACTACATTATCAAGCACATTATGGTTCAAATGATATAGGATTTGTTTTTAAAACTACCTGATTTGGCGTTTATGGTTACTTAGTATTACTATGTTATTACTAATATTATGTGTTGGTGTGAAGTCTTCTAGGATTTTGAGCTCAAAATCATATTGTAACATTAGTCGAACATTCCTGATCATCTTAGTAGCTGCCAAAATGTGCTTTAAAATTGAAGAAGAGCCAAAAGTTAATGATCGTAGTTTGATGAGGCCTATCAATTGGCCTTAGATAGAAATTAATGGTGCCACTTTTAGGATTGACCTGATAGAATATGGGGAATTTAATACTATCGATTCTTCGATATTACTCTACATCCATTTAGCATAATAATGACTATTGTGACTAAATGTTGTCCGATGGTGTAAAAATGGGCCCTTCTATGCCATCCTCTTAGCTGGGTATGGGGAATCTAATGTTGTTATTTTAATAGCCTATAATGTGTCTTTACTTGTATATAAATAAGGTATATTCTATTTCTAATTTAATTACCCATTTATCTAACACCTAAAACTTTATATATACTTACAAATCATTTAAATTACTAAATCACATAAAAAATATCACTAATATATAATTTAAATTACTAAATCACATAAAAAAATATCTTTAATATATATAAAATTAGAGAATCTTCTATTGAGTATAAGGGATAATCAATGGTACATTTGAGTTTTGATGTAATGTAAGAATTTAAGTCATTGATGGTGGAGCATCCAGTTAATGAAAATTTTAGGGCCATTGGCAAGCAATAAAGGGAGAATTATGGTAGACCAAAGCATCATGGATAGAAGAATAAGATTCTTTTGCATTTATAGCACCTACTTTACATAATGGTGATAATGCCCTCTTTTTTCTTATTCAATAAAGAGCTGCTTGGTTTGAGGAATTTTGTGTATACAAATATTTCAAATGCAAGAATTTTAAAAATTTAGGAGCTTAGTTTGATGAAAAATAAATTTAAAGCAAAATTTTAATGAATTTGAAACTTATCCTTTAATTTATTTTTGGAGTGTTCTTCGTTATGACCAATTTTCAAATGCAACTCGCATCTTTCTACCCCCTATCGTAAGCTATCACTACAGCCACCAACTGTTTACCTACCAACACCTACCGCCACAACTGTCATTATCACTACTTGATTAATTATAATATTTTTATACGTATACATGACGACTGCCGAGTGTGTACGAATTTTAAAATTTTAACAATCAAAATAATAATACGTAGCCATCAATTGAAGGAACTTGCCTAAATTTATTTGGCATATATTGATATTCTTTTTTCACTTTATGTTTTTTTTTTGTTCCTTGTATTTGAAGAGCATCAAAGAATATTAGATTAGATTGAGCGAAATAAATAGTATTTTGCTTTATTTTGGTTTCATTTGGGATAATTTTCTTACTGTTTTTTAAAAAAAATTTTAATACAAAATTATTTTTAAAAACAATAAAAAAATGCTATACCCGACGAAGGCTTCGTTTGTGATGGCTTTTTTGTTGCTTCTTAAAGCAGCTTTCTAGAAAGGTGCTTTAAGAAGCAACAAGAAAGTCGTCCCAAACCAAGCCGAAGTCTTTGTCTCTGCTTTAGTTTTTTTCCTTCTCCATAGTTATATTCTTTGCACATACCATCTTCTCTTATATCATTGTATTCTCTTTATAGGTTAGGATGTGAAAGAATATTGAGGGGTTATTTGGGATCGCTTTTTTTATTATTATTTAAATTATTTTATTTAATTTAATTTTAACATAAAATAAAAATATATCTAATAATTTAAAGAATTATTATTTTATTTTATTGAATGTCACATATGAGTCAAAATTCGAATATACACATTGTTTTCCTCCTTGTATTGCATTTGCCTGTAAAACAATCACTGTTGCTGACTGATTTTACTTCAGAACGACAAGGAGCAAAATTTGGAGAGAACTACCACAAATTTTTAAAGAATATACGGTTTAAAATTAATCTAATGGACTAATCAACTCCTAGCTATTTGATTGTAAGGTTCTGGAGAATCTAAAATATTCCATGGGAGTGTTGTGGTGCTGAGAAGGCTGGCGCTACGGTGCTAAGAAGGATGGCGTTGCGACGCCAGACCAAAATGAGTCTTTTTAAAATAATAATATTTAAAATTATTTGCTTAATCACCTCACCCTCAGCCACCTTAGGCGGAGAAGAGAAGGAAAGGATGAGGAGAGATAACGAGAACGAGGAGGTTTGAAGGCCAAGACTCGAAAATCATCCATTCCGCTAGTTAAAAAAATTAGGCTCAAGATAGGTAACATATGCTCTATTTAGTATTTTTTTTTTAAAATATGCTTAAGAACTTGTTTTTTTATCAAGTTTGAAACTTTTGGTGTAGTGTCCTGTACTTTGTTTTGGACAATTTAATTAAAAGAATACAAATTTTTACCGGTTGGTTTGCTCTGTATGAAATTCTAAAAATTTTGAATATATGTGTCACTTATGAACCTTAGTATAGTTGGCAAAACGATATGTTACATAGTTCCTGAGAAATTTATAATATTCTAAAAATTTTGAGAAGACACTTGAAAATTTGGGAGACTTTTGACAGAACTAGATATCTTATCTACACATGCTTTAATTCCTCACTTATATACTACATATCATTATTGTACATTTCATGACATTTTAGAGATTTGTTATGGAAGGAAAAATGCACTTTGGATTTTGTGCTTGAGCCCAATGTGAACGTACTTCTGCTCCATACTGCTATGTTATGTTTTGGCTCTGTGTTAAAAATACTCTGCTTTGTTCTTATTCTGCTTTGTACCTACCTCAAGCAAGTTAGAGGAGATAAAAAGGGAGTTATAAGTAGGCATTAATATATGTGCATTTCTGCATCCATATTAGCATGTGAGTTTAGCCTATAATGTTATCACACTCTATAAAGTATAAATATTGTTTGGTAATAAAGTAGAATAAAAATATAAATTCTCTGTTATCTTGCTTATTTCAATTATAAGTTGTGAATTGAACTATGTTATGGAGAAAAGGCTGACCTATTGATTTTCGTACTTATATTATTGATTAAAATATTTCAGGAAAAGAGAAGGACCTTGAAAGTAAGTTGATTCTGATAGGGAGTATGAGTCTTGAGCCTATAAGGTATATATTATTTTGTTAATTCAGTATTTATTTAGACATTTTTGTTGAAATTAATGTATTCTGAACTATTATTTTGAAATTCTGATGAAAATATGAAGAAAAGTTTTGTATCTTCCGATATTGTATTCTATTTATTGGATGATGAGATGGGTCTAAAGGGTAAGAATATCATAGGGGGTTAAGAAGATTGTAAGAAACATATGTTAAAATCTTCCCTTAGATTTTGAGGTGTTATAGTAATAGAGTAGTGGTTAGGAGGATTTAATTATTATCAGAGCCCTAGGAAATGATTTGTAAGTTAAGGAGGAAAATATTTGGTTGTTTAATATTAATTTATGTATGACAATCTACAAGCTATTGAGTTTATTATTGAACCCCCCTTTATTTTGAATAGTTGGAAGTGCTGTTGTAAATGGACTTTCAAGATGCGGAAGCAGCAGATGAATAGAGTTCCAAAGCTACTATAGCCCATAATATTGCTCTTGTAGTAACACCAGATTCGTTGATGCAATTCTTTGGGCTAGTAGCACAACTGATGGGAGAAGCTCAGAGCAAGATGTTAGGTGTAAAGGGAGATGAGATAGATCGTCATTTGTAATGATTCTTGAGATTGAAGCCTCCTTATTTTCAAGGAGCTATAGAAGCTCAGGTTGCAGAAGATTGGTTGATGAAGCTGAGTGGGAATCAGAGCCAGTCGCTCGACTTGCTACAATACCATTTTCTGCCATCTATTTCCCCACCCCACCATCCATATTTGCTTCATTTCGTCTTTCACAATGTAGCTAATCTGAGATTTGATGGGCATAACTTCATTTGATATCAACTCCTCTCCAAGGTCATACATGGATGCAAAAAAATAGTGAAGGAACCTGGAATCTAATGCAATCAACAATGCTAGGCATTCATTCTTACAAGTTCAAATATCATATGTTTTTTGGACTTAGTTTCTAAATTAATTATTTTTTTAGCATCACTCCACTCACATAATATTTTAATATTTAATAAAATAATCAAATATTTATTACTAATACAAAATTAATTAAAATAATAATAATAATCTTAGCAAGTCACCTGTTAAACGGACAACTTTTGAATTAATGCCAAGTCGCCTGTTAAACGGACGATTGGTACCTTACTCGGTAGCCAGTTGCCTGTTTAACAGGTGACTTCACCTACTAAAAAAAAATTTAGCTAATTTAATTATTAATCATACCTAACTTTAAAACTTCCCCAGAGAACTATGCTGTAAAAAGATAATTACAGGTGGTTTGCTTTTGCAAAATGCCTGCTTTGCATGATTCAAGCAACAGTCAGGTCTTGAGGAGATAAGATGCTCAAGCAAAGTGGCAAGCTAAAGTTGTTTAAAGGAGGAAAAATTAGGGCACAATTGATGGGATTATATCAGTTTAAAGCACAAAGCAGATTCTGATTCAGACAGCTAAAGTTCTTTAAAACAAACTAATATTTCATTCTATTATGTGTTTATTGGGCAGATCTAAATAAAGTTCATAAAGGAAAACAAAATAAATATATGCAAGTTGGGGAGAAGGATTAGCATACTGCTAAATCTAATTGAGATTGCAGAATATGTAGAATATATTCTATTGTTTTGTGATTGGTTTATTGATCACTAAAAAGAATTACTCTAATCCTGCTTTATTTATTCATTAATGCTTTGCTAATGATTCTTCATTGATTACATCACTACCCTTTCTCATTCACTTCTATTTAATCTAATTATGAAGCATCTTATTATGGTTTTTTTTTTACAGATGATTAATAGTGCATGCGATAAGTTTTCAATAATTGGAAATAGTTAGATAATAATATTATAAGTGAGATAATATAGCAAATCTTGGTTGATTTAGATTTGACCTCTTCTCCATTTTTTTTGAATTTATTTGATCACTTGTAGATTAGGTTAATTCAAGACCCCTTGTTTTAGCCTCCAGCTTGGCACCATAGAGTTACCAGCCTGGCTTCGCCAATCATTCTCCCTTTTATCAACTCAAATCACCTTCCAATAGGCTTCTTACCGCAACCCACACTACCAAAAAAAAGGGCTACTGCAATATAAAATCTGACCTTCCTGGCGGTTTTAACCGCCACAAATTTACTTGCAGCGGTTACGAAACTGCTGCACGACCGCTGTAGTTGCAATGTGCTGCAAAGATATTCTGCGGCGGTTCTTTGACCGCTGGGATAGACATACAGTTATAACAGCGGTTTAAGCTGCTACAAAAGTACATAATTGCAGCGGGCGTAACCGCAACTATAAGCTCATAAAAAAAATTTTCCAGAAAATGTGGCGGATAAAACCGCCACAAATCTGGAGAATTGTGGAGGTTAAAACCACCACAATTTTCCAGAATTTTAAAAAAAAAAAAACAAGATGTAGAGGGACTCCAAATGCAGCAAAATGAAGAAACTCCAGCATAGCTCGATAGTGGCACAAAATAGCAAAACGAAGGAAGCAGGCAGAGCAAACCCAATCCTCCAAAAAGCCCAATAGATAGAAAATCAAAACAAAACATGTCTAACCTCTTGCAAACACTTCCAAGACTGGCCAGTCCCATAAAAAGTTGTCATCTTGACCTATGGCCGATGGCTCGGCATATTAGTTGTCAGCATAAGTGTCATCTCCTTAGCAATTTTGTCGCCTTGATCATTTCATTCCCATATGCCATATATCCAACTATAATTTTCCTAGAGCTGTAGCCTTGGGGCCTTCTTCATGATAGTTTCCTACCACTGGCCTTGTAAACAACTTGGCAACCTATAGCTATCGACTTTGCTTGCTTTGGGTGGCCTAAAATCTCCTTAGATTGGACCTTTCTCTAATCTCTCTATGAAGTCATCATCTAAGCATATCTTCTCACCATTGCCGAATTTTCTATTCCATCACTCCCCTTCTTCAGTTCTCCATCAACTTCCTCTTAGTGCCCTACTATCATCTGTCCCTCGATGCCCTGTAGACATTGTCTTCTCAGTGTTATGTCGATGGCTTCTTCCCAGCATGCTACTAACAACTTTCTCTCTTTGCTTTTCCAATGACCCTTGTTTAGTATCTTGTTGTCACTTTGCTTCTCGGCCTGTCAACCTTATATACTCCTTTACAATCTTGTCAAATGCTTACTTGATTAGGCTGGGTTTCTTTTAGCTTTTGTGTGTTTCTCCACCATGACAATGTATCGAGTTCTTTTGTGTTGCTTTATAGTGTTCCTTCTCGGCCTTAACGAGTTGTAGTCTCCACTGTCCTAGAACTCAAATTTATTACCAATTCAAGTTCAACTTTTGCGTTCTTGAGTTGGCAACTCGAATTTCCCAATAGTCAACTAAATGAAGCCATTTACTTCACTGTCACCGCACTATCAAAATGGTCCAACTCATCATGCGATGACGAGATTTCCTCAGCTTTATCCATCAAATTTGGAGAAATTATTCTGTGCGGAGGTCGGACACAGCTCTACGTCCGGAGGCAAATCAGGTGCAACTATGTCAGCGGTACTAAGTCGTGGTACCGGGCTGCGGTACCGAGCGGAGGGATGACGTGACGCATTTTGGTTGGTCTCCTGGTGGCGTTCGGCATCCGCACAGAATAATTTCCCATCAACTCGAGAACCGATGACCTCTACTTGCTGACTATTGATTGCACACCTACACTCAGCTCACTAGCTGCACATCTCAGCTGCACATCCCATATAATCGTTTGAGTGTAGTAGGTGCTATGGTCCAGTGTGATAATTGACAAGTGAAATATGCGATGTAGGTTTTCAAGGGCCATTAGATCAAATTACATGGGACTCAATGACATTTGGATGCCTTTTTCCTCACATTGGGGTTAAAGGCACCCGACTACTTCACCGGCTTTCCCCATGGAGTAGAGGGCGTCATAAGGAGGAGGAGCAATATATAATGGGTTTTGAGTGCGAGGCTAACAACTACCAAGTTGACACTTCAGAAATGATTGAGAGAAATCTTGAACATTGATATATCATAAAAACAATTATCTTGATCGGGCAAGAATCTCGATGCAAAATTAAGTTAGAAATTTCAAAAAATTAAATCAGAGACCATCTGAACTCGGATTTCAGCAAACTTGCAGTCGAACTGAACGTCTTGAAAATACGAACCCAACGACACCAAATTCCACTCAATCCGAGCTCAAATGGGTCCAAATCAAAGACCCAAAGCGCATTTGGAAGGTTCAATCCATAATTTGGATTACCAAACAGTTTCCAAACATGACATGCTTATAGTCGAATCGAGCGGCTCGACGAGACGAATCCAACGAGCCCAAGATCGCCAATTTCTGATATCATTAAGACATTCAAATGTCTAGTAAACAGTCCATAATCAAGGAATTCAACATCGACCGTCCATTCAAACCACTCCCAATTTATCCTTTATCTTCCCCCTATTTACTGGCCACACCACTCTCAAAAAACTATAAATAGACTCCTCATTTCTCATAAGGGGGACTCAAACAAGAAGAGAAGAGAAGGAATATCAGAGAAGGAAGAGAGCTTCCTCGCAACCAGCCTGCTCCTCGACCACCGTCGGACTTCCACCCGGCTGCCGACCGACGTTAGAGTTCTGACTGACAGCTGACCGACGTCGAAGTTCAGTACGACCTTCAACTAACGCGCCAGATTTTTGATCTTCGTTTGTAACTGAATTTCAACTCGGAATTGATTATTGTAATCCAATGGTCTTCAATTTTAGGGACTAGTCAACCACTTGTAATCTAAAAAACACAAGTGGAATCCTTTCAACCGGGCGTGGCCCCGTGATTTTTCTTTTTTCCAGAATTTTCACGTAAAAACTCTGGTGTTACATTTTTCTTCTATTTGTGTGCTGGATATACGTACAACGCTGAGACGAAAATTTTCTAACTCTATCGCCGCGTATATTCTAGCTCGCAACAAACATATTTTTTTTTATATTTGATGAAGCTCAAATAACTCAAATTCTAAAATAGCTATGGTAGTCCTAAGAACTTAGGTAGGGTTTTGGGAAGCTATTAATTTAACCCAACCCGCAAAACGGCCTTACCCATGAGGGTTACTCAAGAGAGATGAGGACTCACTACAACCAATATTACTCCATCAAAATCATGATAGAGATAGAGAACGGGTAGAAGATGATAAACACTAAAAATTAAGAGAACATATTTAAAATGATTTGATCATTTTGAACCATTGCCTACTTTCATTAGATTCAAATTTCATTTGGGACAACTTTCTTACAACTTTTTAAATTAACTTCTAAATACAAAATTTTTTTAAACTAAAAAATTTTATATTAAAAAATTACTTTAAAATTAAATAAGAAAATTATCCCAAACAAAATCTTTGGCTTATATTTGTTGTTGCTATTGTATGGTGGTCATATTTTGAACTACTCGTTACAGCAGACATAAAAGAAATAGTAAATGTAGAAGCGTAGGACAACCGAGAAGAGAGAAACTCCTATTGTATGGTGGTCATATTTAAAATTTATTTTTAATGGAGATTCTGTTGAGACCATATAAACTCTTTCCACTTATAGTAATTTGAATATTATATTGGTGTTTTGTTGGATGGAATAAGAATATAAGATAAGTATTATTTTTTTATAGAATAGAATATTATAATTTATTTTAAATGAAAAGTAAACTCAACTAGCTTTGATTGAAAACACATTTCACCACAAATAATGTCTTATTGCCATCAACCGCCACTACCACTTCTATTTTTATACTTTACACTGCATTAATTTTATTTTATGCCAAAAAAAAATCCTACTTATTTTTTATACTCAGAACAACTCTTAAAATATTTCATTTCCATTGCATTCCTTTTGCATTATATATATATATATATATATATATATATATATATATCATTTAGTCAGCCAAGCAACCTCTTAATGAATCAAATTACGTCTATATTCGGCATAGAAATGATCTTCAGATATTTCACAATGAGCCCTTAATTAAATTATCGAACACTTGGTTAATACTCATAAGGCTGGTAATTATATAAGTCGACCAAGTTTTAAATTTTGTTTGGGACAACTTTCTTACTGCTTTTTAAACCAACTTTTTAGTACAAAAATTTCTAGAACTAAATTTTTATACTAGAAAACTGATTTAGAAAACAGCAAAAAATTGTTCCAAATGAAACCTTAATTGCCTCAAAGTTGGTTCATTGAAAAGTAGTTTTATTCGACACAATATTTACTTTGCACTGCATTCACTTTATAGCCAACCAAACAGCCCCTAAGAATTTAAAGATTGTTTTGAATGACTTGCAAGCATTAAGTCAGCTAAAACAGACTTGAGAAAGATAATTTTTTTAACCAAGGATTCAAAACTGACCATTCTTCCGAAGGCTTTCATCACTGCATCTATCAGTTGAACTCACTTCATTCAATCGAGAAAATTTGCTACAATAAGGGAAGAAAAGTTATATTTTCTCTTTCTTTCAGTTTTTAAAATAATGCTACAATGAATGGTGAAAAGAGGAAAGCTACAGAAAAAATAAATGATAAAAGTTTACAAGAGGATTTGTACTAATTATGAATCTGCATCAGTTGATTTATGCAAGCCCAACTCCTCAGCTACAAGTCTAAGAAGCACTTGCACTAGCTCTCTTATTCTGGATTCCCTGCAACAAATAACCTCATAAAGGAGATGGTAATCTACCAAAAACCAAAAAGAGTCTCGAAATTGCTCATGCTAAAGAAATTTCATTGGTATGCACTTCATGAATGGATTCAATGGCTGCAAGGACTTATTTGTTTGTGAGAAATACAATGAAAAATATCTTCAATTGAGTTGTCTGACTATATGACTCGGCCTAATCCTCAATCCCTCTTTATTCTATAACCAAAAATAAGGAAAAAAAAAGCAAAATATAAAATAGGACAGTCATAATTTAGAGGAGCAATTGAAAACATAATAGGAGCTATAGTCTTTAAGAGGGACGGTCCAGCGGCGAATCAGGATGCGCTAAATCACCCGGTACACAGCGATACACAGCACCGGTACATAGCAAAAAAATGATGTGCTGCATCCTGATTCACCTCTGGACGCCGTTCGGTAACCGCACAGAATAATTTCTACTTAAAGAGGCCACCAGAGATATTATCTGCTCGTCATTGATATTTCACTAATTTATAACTAGTGCAATTCAGAATTAAAATTAAGATAATTAAGCCCAATTTTATTAAAATGATTCTGCTAAAAAATTTTCTTGGACTTGTCCCTACCATTCTCACTGCAATTTTTCATGAACACAAAAATATACTCATGGGAGTAAAAAATCTATTTATGTAAGAGTACAATAATTTTACTTACATACAACGCAATAACAAACAACAAAACAATTAACTAATAAAGCCTAAGATTTAACAGTTTTTTATACAGCTACATGCGATCATTTTCCATCGTAAAACCTTGTCACGTGTAAAGCTAATGACATCCTTGTTGACCTCGGAATAAAATTAACAAAAAAAAAAGGGGGAAATGAAAATACCTGCTCAAGTCCATCGAATCCTCCTCGAAATCTGCCCAAAATCCCGTCGAATCACTGTGCATTCAGCTCCGTTCGTGTCTCCTCGCGGGATTCCTGTTGAGAGCGCCTCGATTGTAGCCTCCCGTCGTCAATAAAACGAAGAAGGAACGAGGCTTTGCCTTCTTCTTTTGCTTCCTCCGACTCCAAGCCTTGTCCGCTTCCTCCGACCGAATCTCTCCAGCCTTTGATCCGACGCCTTGAGAGGTGCCGCAAGCAAACGCCAACCTCCACTCTTCTTCATCTACCCGACCCGTCTTCCCATAGCCGACCACAGGCCCTCTCCCGACCTCTCCTACCTAGCCGACGCCAACAGCAGCAATCGCAAAACCTCCGACCTCAGATTGAGCCGGCCGAACCCCATCTCCTCTGCTTCACAAGCCTTCGCCGTCCCTCACAAGACCTGCAAGCCAACGCTAACACCCATCCAGGCGATTGAAACCCAGTCGAACCCTGCCCTATCCGATCCCATTCAAAGACCTCAGCGAGCTTTCCCTCTTCCATAGCCGAACTCCACCAGCAAGCCGCAAGAAGAGCCCGACTCCAGCCCTGCCTGCGATCGAATCCCTCTACAGAGGCCGAAGCCCCTTCTCTTACCTGTAGCCGGATCCTCCCAAGCCAACTCAACCGAGTCCCTTAGCCTTTGATTGCATCTAACCTAAGCTTTACTCACTTAAACCAAACCCATTCAAACAGAGAAAAGTCTCTCTCTCTAAAGGTTTATCTCTCTCTCTCTCTATTTATACATCGTTATAATACATTTATATTATATATATATATATATATATATATATAATGAAATGAGAAAAAGAAAGAAAGTTCAAAAAAACAAAGAGAAAAGAAAAAAAAAAAAAGAAGAGATGAAGTATTAAAAAAAAATGAATGACAAAAAAAGGAAAGAAATATTTTGTATTCTTTTCGTTGCCGACACCGCCGACGTCCTTATGTGCAGGTATAAAGTTCTAAACCTGAAAACCCTGCCTCGGCGCTTGCAGCGCAGCGAAGAAATACCCATGCGTGCTTTTCTTAGCACGTGGGAGGAAGTTCATTGCGGTGCTCGCGATTCACATGCAGAAAATAACAAGTAGTGCACGACAGTCTACATGTATGAAATGGACAAATGACTATAGTGCAACGCAATGCCATCGGATCTGCAACTTGTATACAAGCAGACAGAAGGCGTATACAAGCTTCCAAATAAAACACTGCATTCGAATGAGGGTTTCCCACACAACTGAGCAGCGTCAAATATTCCAAAAATGCCCCTGCACATGCACTGTAATATGTATGCACATAGGTACACAGAAGGGCATGTGTAACCATAAAACCCGCATGGGCCCTCGCGAGCGTGTTATGGGTACACACGTGACATCTAGGGATGCTGCGACGGTTAATAAATAAGTCTGAGTTCGAGCTCAATTCTTCTATGGGGGTAGATAGGAGTTGACACGGCTCGGATCTTTAAATAAATATGCGGTCGTGAGGTTGACCGGGATATTTATTTTATACATTCATATTAGACCTTCAAGGTCTATAACAAAAGAAATTCATCAACAAAGGCATAAAACCTACAAAACCTGATCCTCTGTCGACAGCTCGACAGATTCGAGAAGGTTCAATCTATCAGTGGAATTTCCCATAAACACCCCGATGATGGTCGTGTTGAATAGAAAGTATCAACCGAATGGGTTAATTCCAAGTATTCAAATGCCTTCCAAGCTCCCCCCCGAGTATCCAAAAATCCAAATTTTCAAAAATTATCCAAATTTCAAATATTTAAAATTGAAATAACTCCATCAAATGCTTAAAGTAAAAATTCATCCACCCTCCGCAACAGTTTACCGAGGTGGACAAATTCAAAATCACTTCAGCTCACAAAGAGCTAATGTCTGGTCGAGAATATCACTAGGATTCATTCTCAAAACAGTCTCCTACCAGTAAGGACGTGGTACATGTCCTCTAACTGATAGTTTCGCCGCCAAATGGCACTGCAGGTAAATGGTTATGACTCGGGGCCCTCTAAACCGAGTGATTCTGCCGCCAAATGGCACTACGAGATAATGGTTATGGCCAAAGCCAATACGTTCCTTAGTGGCATCAAATTCTTGAGATATGAATCAATAGGATATAATCGATAGGGCATAAAGCCCTCTGTTAGCTAAGGTGAATTCAAATTTGTCCCCTTAGACAAACATTCACCCCAGGTCTATAAAATACCCTTGGACGAAGCAACCTATGGCTGCCGACAAGGATCCTTTTGTCAGGTTGGGTCTACTACCTCCTCTAACTAAGTAGACTAGGGACCACGATGGCCCGGGACGACGGAACCATGGGATTTTGATCGGGTCCATCATCCATTCCCCCATCATCTGCTTTAAGTGATGTGAAATTCTCAATTTTAAATACTAAACCTCCAAATTTTCCAACACCCTAAGCCCATGCTGCTACTATATGCCAGATAATACGCATTCCTACGTATCTGATCGACAACTAGCCTTAATCAAAAGTTCTCTCTCGTGATCGGGAGGGGTAATTAACTATAGGGGCTTGCGCCTACAAGAAATCAAAACTCAGATCATAAAGTCCTCGCAAAATGAGGGCGAAATCTCTGGGTAGTGTCTTATCTATAAACCCATTTTCCTTCCCAAAATTTACCCCAAAACTTAGTCCGTTAAAACTCCCCCGAAAAGCAACAGGGAGGCCGGGGCCGAATTTTCGGAGCCCACAATCCTAATTATGATTTTTCAAAAGTATTCATATCCACGAATGATATTAAAAAATACTCGTATCACAGATGATTTTCCACACAGCAAATCTTGATCTGTTGGTTGGGAGCTTAGGCTATAAACTAAGATGTCTTGGGTTTGAGTCTTGTGTATGCGATATGTGTGTGAGTCTGCCTTAATTAACCTAAATGTCCAAAAAAAAAAAGATGATTTTCCATTACTACTACAAAATAATCACCTGATTCAACATGCCCTGTATTTCTTTTTGCAGAAAAAGGCCCTTAAAACAAAACTATATAGAGCAGTACGATGGAGAAAGGGAAATACATTACGTTCACCTTAAAAACATGCTTAGATTAGACAAATCCCCTACAATATTTGGCTTGCACACGTTTTAGCTGATAGGTCAACTTTATCTTCTCTTTCTCATTTTAGAAATTAAACATCAAGTGCAAACTTTTAATTCTTTTACACCTCAAAAAACCAAGAGAAAAGCATCTCTCTAAAAGGCTAATAATTTTTTTCCAGCACTTGAATAAATGCACTGATATACGAACTTAAACAATGAATACAGCTAGACAAGGCAATCTTCAGCAGTGGATGAATCCAATGCATTCAAAGCATGTGCTTCAGAAGTTCAAAGCACTCAGTAAACGAACAAGATAGAGTATGTTTAGACGAAACATAATTCAAACAACAACAACAGCAAAGATGATTAATGAATAAAAAGCACAAATTTTTATATAAGTTCACCCATTTGACCGCTACGACCTACTGTCGCAGTTATAAATTTCATTACGAATTAATGGTAAAGAATCACAATTTTATCATTAAGACCAGAGATATTGACAACAACAACATGGCTGTAGTTTACACCCAACTGATGGTCAACAAGCTCAAAGAAATCCAAAATACGAGCATTAAGCTAAATGTACTCTATCAGCTTTGGACTGATTAAGCGATAACCAATTTGGATTCATGCCGGGTAGGTTTACTATAGAAGTTATACATTTATTGAGAGGTTTGATGGAGAATTATAGAGAAAATAAAGAGGATCTACATATGATATATATTGATTTAGAGGAAGCATATGAAAAAGTTCCACGAGAAGTGCTATAGAGAGTTCTAGAAAAAAAAGGGGTTGTTAATGCTTATATTCAAGTCATTAAGGATATGCATGCAGGAGCTGTTAGTTGTGTTCAAACACAAGGTGGTTGGATCAAGTATTTTCTTATTTCAGTTGGATTACATCAAGGATCAACCTTAAGCCTATATCTTTTTTCTTTAGTCATGGATGTTCTCACTAGACATTTGCAAGAGGTTGTACCCTGGTGTATGCTTTTTGCTGATGATATTCTTCCTGTTGATAAGATTAGAGAAGAAGTTGAAGGTAAACTTGAATTATGGAGGTCAACCTTAGAGTCTAAAGGATTTCATTTGCGTAAATCTAAAACTGAATATATGGAATGTAATTTTGATAATAATAGATCTAATGGGGGGATTGTGACTTTGAATAAGAGTACACGTTTTAGATTTTTTTGGTCTATTGTTCAGAGTGATGATGAAATAAATAGGTATATTATTAGTAGAATTCAAGTTGGATGGTTGAAGTGGAGGAATGCATCAGGCTTGTTGTGTGATAGAAAAGTCCCCCTCAAATTTAAGGGAAAATTCTATAAGATGGTGGTAAGACCTGCAATGCTTTATGGGGTAGAATGTTGGCCATTAAAAGAGAAGCATAATATTAAGTTAAGTGTTGCAGAGATGAGGATGCTCAGGTTGATGAGTGGCTTTACTTTTAGAGACATGATACAAAATGAGCATATACGTGAAAAGGTTGGACTAGCTCCAGTGGAAGGTAAGATTAGAGAGAGTCGCCTTAGATGGTTTGGTCACATAAAATGATGGCCTTCCGATGACCTGGTTAGGAAAGTAGATGTATTAAATTTGACTTATTTTAAAAAAGGTAGAAGTAGACCGAAAAAGACTTGGCTAGAAAATATTAGAAATGATATTTCCTTATTAGATTTAAATGAGAATTTGACTTTTAATAGAACACAATGGAAAAAAAAAAGATTCATGTAACCGACCCCACATAATGGGATAAAGGCTTGATGTTGTTGTTGTCGTCGTCGTCGCAATTTAGTTCAAAATATTTATTTAGTCCTACAAATATTTAAATGCAAAACCTAAAGTTCACGCAGTCAGTGCTCCATTTTTAAGTAGTAGGTTGATTTCCCATCATGCACGGCATATATCCACGCTTCAGACAAGCCTAAGCTGAAAGAACTAAATCATGAAGTAGCCTAAAAGAGCACTGCTATTTTGGTACAATGAATAATCACATACTGAGGTTGTCTGGTAAATAATGAACGCACATGCTACGAAGTTATTTGTGATATCTATCTGTATATAGAGCAATCTCGTGTGCCGTGTCATGCTTTTTTGAAAATGTATTGTATAGTTCGTACATTCCCGTGATTCAAAGACACTTGGAAACACAGAAAAATTAATAAGATTGCCTAACATAATCTATATTTTTCAACACTATGAATAGTATATTCCCTCACTGCAAGACACTCGGAAAAATTTAATAGGATAAAATTTAAAATTTGTGAAATAGGAGGGATATAATGCATACCTTGAAACCACTAGCTCACAAAATGAAGGAAACAAAACCAATAGATGAGAATGGCAGCCATGCTTCACACTCTTTTCACCTGTTACCTTCAAGTGTGCTGGTAAATTCAGAACAGAAGCTGTATCAGAATGAATAATCATGCGAGCAAGCTCTTGAAGCACACAAATTGTTTCATTCGTTCTAACAGCTGGCAATGCATGTTCCCCTGCAGTAACCAGAAAAATAATATATTAAAAATGACAGAAGTACCGCTGTAACCTAAAAATTCTGATTCTGATTAGTACAACAAAGGAATATCCAAAACACAGGCTCCCATCAACTGTGTTCTACAGAATATTCATCTAGACAACATTGGCAGGCGTAGCTGTTAGCAACCTGATCCCTACATAGTAATAATTTCACCCGACCAACTGATTTAAACAAATCAAGTTTCTGTAGATTGACAGAAATTTAAAAAACTGTCAAACATGACGTGGAGGAAGTACCTAGGTCGTTTTCATCACTTAAAAACTGCTTCAGTATGACCTCACATCTCCTGATAAGAATATCAATTGAAACCGAACTAATTGTTGATCTTGCTGAAGGCCAATCATCTTCAAAAGAAAAACTAAATACCATCAAGGCAAAGAAAATCAGTTAGTTACCCAGAGAAAGAAACAAATTCAAGAAAATTATGAAGCAAATCTTCCAAACGCTCACATGTGAGGCTTTCTGGCAGCTATATAATAAAATATGACCACTCAGAATATCAAGATATCCAGAATAGTCATAGCATGAACATGTTGCGATCAATTCATAAAAGAGGAATAAAGCAAAAAAAAAAAAAGGACCAACAGATTTGTGAACATTTTCACAGATTTTAATATTGCGCATAAACATAAATGTTTATAATTGTGGACTATAACTAAAAAGGTAGGTAACAAATTACTCCCATTTAATTTGAAGAATAATGTATGATATTGCAAATGTAGCCTCCAAGGAATTTAAAAGGAAAATAGTTTCGCACGCAGGAGAACTTATAAAAGTTACCTGCATAAAGAAAACATCATTTGCAAGCAGCTTAAGGAGAATCTGCTGCAGTGTGAAGGCATTAGTTCAAGACTCTCTATTGGTAGAGATCCAGTCCTAGATGCACAGCGATCAAGGGTAGAAACTAGCCGGTGTGAAATCTATTACAAAAATAGAGAGATTCCTCTTATTGCGCTCATGTTCAGTAATTACAGATTAGTCACATCCAACAATAGGTATTCTGATTACCTCAACTGGAGCATCTATTTTTCCTTTAAGAAGCATATCAGTGAGAACATTTAATACAGTCATTTCAATCATCTCATCAGCCTTGAGTGATTCTGCATTTCCATCAGAAGAAAGAGCACGCCCACAGGAACCAACAAGAAATATGTCATATACATCAGCGACTTCTTTCCATAGACGAGCTCTGGCATGCCTGTAAATGTGAGGATCTAATTTGGTGTTATTATCAGCTTCCATTAACTCAACGGTAAGAATTCGATTGAAGCCCTCAACAGCCAATCTCCAGAGTGAGCCCTTTGGACTGTCTCTTCTTGTATTCATGCACCTAAAAAAAAATAGAATGCAGAATTGTTAAGCATGCATCACGAAAGTGTATAATTCCACGAACATTATACCAGATTTTTTTTCTGTTACCTAGAACATGATGGGGAGGGACAACCATGGGTTAGATTCTGCTCATCACAATAATTTTTCTCTTACCTAGATTTTCTATTTCATATCCACTTTTTTATATTTTTTTGCTAGCGGAACCCAAACCTTTTGGTTAAGGAAGATAATGTTGTGGTCTTCGGTGTCATGGATATCTGATCGGATTTTATTTATTTTGTCTTTAAGCATTTTAGTCAAATAAGTTTTTTTTCCTTGGTTTTATTTGCTGTTTTTAATTATTTCTTTAAATAGGGGTAGGTTTGTAATTTTTTGCTTCTTGGGATCCTTTGGTTTCTATAAACATTTCTTTTTCTTTTAAGACAGGGGATTGGTTCATTCTAGGAAATATCTCTTTTCCTTGGGGTGGATTTCCCCTAAATTAGGAGAGGCAAAGAGGAGAGGGGTTGTAGTGGAGTCCGGGACTTTGCTAACATCAGTCACTCCATCTTGGATGCTTATTTGGTAGTCAATTTTGATGACATTTTAGTTTACAGTTGTGCTGTGGAAGATTATCCATCTCATTTTAGAACAATTATTTGAAGTTCTTAGACATGATTAATTGTATGTCAATCCCAACAAATATAAATTTTTAGCTGACAAAATAAAATTTATAGGGTATATGGTATTAAATTTGGAAATTGAAATGGACTAAGAAAAGATACAAGTCATTTTGGAATGGCCTATACCCCAGTCTTTTATTGAAGTGCGTAGTTTCTATGGGTTAATCTTCTTCTATTGGTGATTCATAAAAAATTTAGTTCAATAGCTGCCCCATTAACATAAATTCTTAAGGGGGATAACTTTAATTGGACACCTGCCGCTCAAACTAGCTTTGAAGAACTTAAGAAAACAGTCACCCAGCCTCTATCCTTGACCTTTTGAATTTCAACTCTATGTTTGAAGTTGACTGTGATACATCAAATGTAGGTATTAAGGTTGTCTTAAATCAAAATGGTCATCCCCCTTGCCTACTTTAGTAAGAAAATGAATGAGGTAAGGTGTAAGTACTATACCTATGATAAAAAATTCTATGCCATAATGCGTGCTCTAGAGCATTAGAATCATTACCTTTAGCCAATGAATTTACCCTCTATTCAAAGCACGAAACATTAAAATATCTTCATAGTTAAATAAATTAAAGTGAAGACATATAAAGTGGGTATAATTTTTATCTTCTTTCCAGCATATCTTAAAGCATAAATCTGGTGCCCAAAAAAAGGTGGCCGATGCTCTATGTCTACATTTTACCCTTCTTAGTCTCCTATAATACAAAATCATAGGGTTTGAAGCTATTACTAATCTTCATCCCGAAGATTTAGATTTGGGAATAATGAGAATTATGTTAAAATCAAGTGTGTATCCCACGATGTTTGTTATGAGAAGCTATTTTATCTGAATGTCATGAATAAGGTTTAGGAGGGCATTTTGGTCAAGACAAAACCACTGCCTTAATATAAAATTTTTATTGGCCTTTTATTCAGTATGATATCATCTGTTTCCTGCGAAGATATCAAGTTATTACCAATTCCTGAGGCCCCTTGGATAGATGTTAGTATAGACTTTATGATAGGGTTATCTAATACCAAGTGACAAAAAAATTTTGTCATGTTGGTTGTGAATCGTTTCTCAATAATGATTCATTTATTCCCTAACACAAGACCCATGATGCGTCTTATAGTGTCAAACTATTTTTTTGAGAAATCGTGTGTTTATATGGGATTCCAAAAACAATTACCTTCGATAGAGATGTTCATTTGGGGAAAACTAGGTACTAAACTTCAATTCAATTCCACAGCTCATCCGTAAATAGATGGGAGAAGCCGTCAATCGTAGCTTAGGCAATTTATTCAAGTGTTTTGAGAGAAAAAATATCAAGCAATGAGACTTATCCTTAGCACAGGCTGAGTTTTTTTTATAACCCATCAATCAAACAATGGAAAAAAAATCCTTTTGAAATTGTATATGGTCAAAACCCCATTATATATTTGGATATGTTACCTGTAGTTAGCCCTTCTAGATATAATATTAATGGTGAAAGACGGACGAAGGAAATAAACAAATTACATCAACATATCAATGACATGCTCGCTAAAAAAATGCTCAATATCAACAAGAAGCCAACAAATCTTATATTTCAGCTTCCTTTAAAGAGTGGGATCTAGTTTGGACATTTACGAAAAGAGCAATTTCCTTCGGGATCTTTTGCTAAATTAAAACCAAAAGCTGAGGGAACATTCAAAATAGTCAAGCGTATAGGAGAAACTGCTTACAAGATTAAGCCATTCAAGAATATGAACATTTCTGCAGCATTCAATGTTTCCAACCTCTCACCCTATTATGGCTTAGATCAGGATCTAGACATCGAGGATGAATCTTCTCCTACCCAGGGAACATGATAGCATTTTATTTATTTTACCTTTAAGCATTTTAGTTAAATAGGTTTTTATTTTTACTAATTTTATTCCCTTGGTTTTATTTAATGTTTTTAATTATTTCCTTAAAATGGCGGTAGTTTGTAGTTTGTTGCTTCTTGGAATCATTTGGTTTCTATAAATACCTCTTTTTCCATTAGGAGAGGAGGTTGATTCAATTTAGTTCAGATTTAGAAATCTGAGGAAAGGGAAATATCTCTTTTCCTTGGGGTAGATTTCCCCATGCCAATCCTAACTTAAACTGATGAGGACATCAGCAGGAGGTTCATGCACGTCTATCAGAGGAGGTATCATAGATTGACGGCTATGATTAAGAGTCTCTACTTATGATGTATTTTTGTATTTCTTATATTTATGTTTTTAGTTTTACTATTGTACCCCTGTGAGGGATTAGATTGTGGTGTAGCCCTGAGGGCATTTTGGACTTTTGAGTCATTTTATTGAGGCCTATATATAGAGGCCCTTGCTATTGTATTATGATGACGATTTGATGAATGAAAATTCAACCCTTCATTCCATTGTGAGTTTGAGAGCTCTTGAGTGAAACTCCGTGGCGAGGATAGCGCAATACCCACCAGCCGTCGGAGAGATCCGAGCTCGTGGTTTTCTTCCTCTCTATTTCTCCTTCTCTTCCCAAGCCACAACCTCTCTTTCCTCCTTCCCCTTCCTACAGCAAAAATCCCCTTCTTCTTCCCTATACCCGTCGGCCATCCACTAGCCCTCCACCCCAAACCGCCACCTGCCTCCAACCCGCCGCCGGCCTAATCCTAGCCGCCGGCCTAGCCTAGCTGCCGGTCAATTCCCCCAATCCCTTAGATCCCAATTTCAAATTGCTCATTAATATTTTCCTTATTCAACCTTTGTTAATTTGGAAAGTCTAGAAATTCAAATTCAAAAGAATTTGAGTTTCAAAATCTTTCTAATTAATCAAAACCTATGTTAGGAAAAGCTCCAAATTAAATCCAATCTAAAATTAATTCTAAATCCCCACATTCATTGCACCTAGACACATTCATTGAATGTGGACACCCCCACCCCCTTCCCTCTCTTGGAAATGATGCGGAAATCTGATGCATTTATATTTTATCTTATTTTATTTTGATGTAATGTGAACAATATTAGTTGTGTTTTATATTTTTTTTAGAAAATGCTATCCAATGATAGAGAACATCCAATGATCATGGTAGGATGTGCATGGGCATGGCAAAGCTTGGGTTTGCTTGCATTTGGGTCCTTCTTGTCCTTTGGGCTGTTTGCTGCCTTTTTTGTTTGGGCCTTGGCTGCTCTCGGGTTGGGCTTTGGCTGCTTGGTTTTGAGCTAAAAAGTTGGGTATTACTTGGTGCTAGCTCATTAATGCTTGAGCTAAAGTTTAGCTCATTATTTGGAGGAGTAATTGCACTTCCTAGCTCATAAATTCATAAAGGTATGTGGAGTGGAGCTTGTTTCTTCCCATTCTTATGTCTCTTTGGTTTCTTCCTTGGGAGTAATTGTTGTAGGCTGGTTGTCTTTTCAGTTTTCTCCCTGGCTGCTTTCCCGTGACCCCTCTTCCCCGTTTCTTGTGTTGGCTCCTCGGGTCCCTCTCTGGCTGCTTTCCCACGTTTCCCGTGGCTTTACTTCCTGTTTTTTGTGCAAAATTTGGGGGGCTGTTGTGGTGTCTTTTGGCCTTTCATTTCCCCAAACCTGATTGGTTTTGGTTGGAGGTGTTATGGTTGTTTGGCTTCTTTCTTTTGCTTATAAATTGGAGATATTTTGGAATGAAAAGGTTATTGAATATTTGGGCAAAGTCTCTACTAAAAACCTGAGGGTTTTCCTTGGAAAAGCTTGCGAGCTTGTTCCATTCTCCTTCTCCTCTTCTAGGAAAGCTTGCGAGCTTCTCCTCTCTTCGTCTTGGCTTCTTATCTCCTTCATCTCTTCGCAAGTTCCACTCCACATGTATCCTTCTTCTAGAGCATTTGGAAGTTGTTTGTTGGCTAATTTTTTTTGGAGACATTTGCCGGAGGAGTTTGGTAGGACGTTGGATCCTTTTGCAGTGGTGGACCCTCAATTTGCAAGCCTAAGCACTTTTTTTATATATCTTCCTACTCTCGTTGCATGTGAGGAAACCACTTGCCGGTTGTTCTGAGATTAGCATTTTTATGTTATTATTTTGTTTCGCTTGATTTGACTTTTCGTTTATCCAGATGTTTATTTGGATGTTTGCAAGTTAAAGTGAATCGAGTTTGGTTTAATATTGTCCTTGTGTTCTCCAATTTGGCTTTTCTTTCTAGCTTGCTTGCATCAATTTGGTATCAGAGCAAGTTAGCAAATCCTTGGTTGGTGTGAGTCTCTTTCTTTAGAAATCTAAAATGGCTAATAATCAAGGGGATTGACAACAAATGATGCAACATTTAGCAGATTTGCAAAATCAAATGAACGAAATGGCTAACACTCTTGCTAACTTAAATGTCAATGATCCTAATGGTCAAACATCTGAAAGTGAAGAAGAAGTTCCTATGAACCAAAATAGGCGACAACGAAATTGGGATCTTGGGATTAAAATAGATGTTCACAACTTTGAGGGGAAATTACAACCTGATCTATTCCTCGAAATAGAAAAAATGGATCAATTCTTTGATTGGAAAGAAATTCCTGAAAACAGAAAAGTGAAATTTGCAAGTTTAAAACTCAATGGTCATGCTCTTACGTGGTGGAAAAACTTACAAAACAACAGACTTAGGCATGGGAAAGAGAAAATACAAAACTGGGAACGAATGAAAGAAAAAATGAGGGAAAAATTCTTACCATCTGATCACGCACAAACACTTTTTCAAGAATTTAATAATTTGCGACAAGGAACTCAATCTGTGGAAGAATACGCTGAAATATTTTACAAACTTCAATCAAGAAATGATTTAGATGAGTCTAAAGAGAAAACTGTTTCAAGGTATATCAACAATCTTAAGTGGACAATCCAAAATCAACTGAATTTGCATCATGTAATTAAAATTGACGAGGCATATCGTATGGCATTAAAACTTGAAAAGCAACATCAAAGGGAAAGAGGTCACAACAAAATAACGAAAACATATAAACGACGACCAACTGGCAGGGTTAAAAATCAATCTCAAACTTCTGTGGGAACATCGGGCGTGAAAGTTAAGTCTTTTGAAAATCAAAATGCGGATAAAGGAAAGGGAATTATGGGATCTAAACCTTCTGAACAACCTAGATTAATTGGGTCATGCTATAAATGTGAGCTTTATGGTCATATTTCTGCGGCTTGTAGAAAAAATAACCCGCCAAGAAACAATTTCATTGAAAACGATGAAGAAATAAGGAAAGAAAAAGAAGAAAACGAATCTGAACCTAAAAATGCGTAAATCGCCGCCTCCTATTTCAACTTGCGCACTATATTTCCAAGAAGGGTCACGCCGCAATGACATATTTGTCTTTTCCTTTCCTCTAACCATGCTTCCTAATGCAAAAAAGGGAAATTTAAAAAAAAAATCTCAAAAAATTATAAACCTTAGATTTTATATAACTTGAAAAATCTTTCCTTAAACTTAAAAAAATACCTAAAATGCGTAGATGAGTTGTCGTAGAGGGCGGCCGGACACTCTAAGCTCACCGGCGTGAGGCGGCGCCGGCTAGAGAGGCGACGGAAAGGGAGGCCGAGCGGAGCTAGGTCGCAGATCTGGCGCCTGGCGAAGCTCCTGCGTGCGTGCGGTTCGGGTAGGCAGGGAAGAAGAAATGGGGTTTTTTTTTATTACTCACTTAAGTGAGTGGGACCCGGCTCCATGAGGCTTACGCCTCACCGAATATTACGCAATTGCGCCTCTGAGGTGCGCCTCAGGCCCCATGAGGCGTAAGCCTCACCAGCTCTCGAAATTGCTTAAGCAATGAGGCTATATGGGGCAAAAGTGCGCAAAGGCGCGCCTCTTATTGCGCAATTTTAAACTATGGCCAAATCTTATAAAATATCTTGGTTTAAGGAAAGGGGTGAGGTTCCAATCACAAAGCAATGTGTTGTCAACTTAACAATTGGGGGTTCTTTTAAGGATCAAGTTATTTGCAATGTCGTGCCTCTTGAAGTATGTCATATTTTGTTGGGTCGACCTTGACAATTTGATCACAAAATCATTCACAACGGAGAAAAGATACAAAATAATAAGGAGTTCACTCTCTATCCTCAAAAACATGTGCTTGATTTGCCTGCTAAAAATAACAAGATTGCCAAAATAAACACTCCTGAACTGTTTTTGAATGCAAATGATTTGAAACATTCTGAGGTAGCTTACTTGATTTTGGGAAAGAAAACTGATTCTATTCTTCAAATTTCTAAAGAAATTCGACCTTTAATTGATGAGTTTTCTGATATATCACCTGAGGAATTGCCTATAGGTTTACCACCGATGAAAGATATTCAACATTATATTGATTTAATACCTGGAGCCACTTTGCCTAACCTTCCTCATTACAGGATGAGTCCAACTGAGCATGCTGAACTTTTTAAGCAAGTGACTGATTTGTTAGAAAAAGGGTTTGATTAAAGAAAACTTAAGTGGGGGATTGGGTGGACATTTTGGGCAAGGAAAAACTGTTGTTTTGATTGAGGAAAAATATTTCTGGCCTCATATGAGAAAACAAATTGCTAAGCTGGTAAAACAATATAAAATCTGTCAGGCTCAAGGTTTAAAATTGCGTAAATAAGCCTCGAGGCGTTTTTCGTCCGTGAGGCGAGGCGTAAGCCTCGAGGCGGTGTGAGGCGTAAGCCTCACGGACAAAGAATTGCGTAAATGAGAATTTAACTATTTAAGCAGGTAAATAACAGTTAGAGACTATCATATAATAAAAAACATCTAAATAACAATTGAAATTAGTGGAAGACAATAAAATAGATGCATCTCATAGCATAATTCAAAATACAGAACTACAAAATATAAGTCTATCAAAACTCCCAAAATACAAATAAGAAAGAACATTTAATCTCATCATTCTTCAATGTTATTCACTAAATTGGTTATCAAGGGAATCTTCTTCTACAATTGTATCTATGAATGCCAAATCTTCATCATCTTCAATGTTATCCATTTTTCTCTTCCCTGTTAAATAAGAATGATTAATGTAATGTTAATTGCATATATATATATATATATAATGTAATTGCACAAAATAAATTGTGACATACCTTTACTTGATTGTTGTGCTGCAGAACTAGTAGATGTATGTGGTGTCCCCACTTGATCTGCTTCGCCCCTTAAGACATCCACACTTAGGTCCTCTAGCTGCAAGTCTGATAATGGCAAATCTGTCTCATCATCTATGAACCACTCATTATCAGAAGCTACATCTTCACACACCAAAGGGTCCTCATCATCCTTTAACCCCTTGTTCCTTATCCTTCTATCTCTCAACCTCTTGTTGTGCATAATGTACACAAGGGAGTTCATTCTGAGTGTTGAGAGGCGATTTCTTCTCTTAGTTTGCACTTGACTATACGTGCTCCAATTCCGCTCACACCCAGAGGAAGAACAAGTGAGGCCCAAAACTCTAACAGCAAAACTCTGTAACTCAGGGGTGGAATCACCAAATTGGATCCACCATTCAACTATTTTCAAGAGGAAAAGGGATAATCAGGTGATATTAAAGTGTTATGATTATACAGATAATTTGCAAAAAATAACTATACCTGGTGAGCGTTTCGCAATGGTAGATTTGGCTGCTTGCAAACCAAAGAATCCCTCCCTATTCCGAAATAAAACAAGCTGTAAATCAGCAATCTCCCTGACATTCAGGTCCGGTATTAATCGCTCCATGCAATGATACAAGCCTAGCTTCACTTCTGGATTTGTGGATTTCCTCTCTGAATACTGAAATTGAGGATTGAGATAATACGCCGCTGCATGTAGATGACGGTGTAACTGGACCTCCCACCGAGCATCAATGATATCCCAAATCTCTCTATAACTTGCCTCCTCTCCTCCCAAGTTATGTGCAATTAACTCCTTCGCTTCATCCATTGCATTATATATAAACCCCATTGCTGGTTTCTTCTCGGCATCCACTAAACGTAATACCTGAACCAAAGGTCTTGTGCTCAATATGGCATAGGTCACAGTTGCCCAAAACTTATTATTTAGAATTATCCTTCTTATTTTCTTCCCCTCAGTTTTATTGCCCCATGCTGAATTAAGCCATTGTGTCGATGCAAACATTGATTCTAGAGGTTGTCTCACATCGAGTAGGCTCTGCAGTGTCAAATAAGATGTGACAAACCTGTCGAATAAAGTTGCATTAGGAATTGAAATAGATTTGCAATTTCCAGTGTACAAATGTAGTAACGAACCTAGTGGTAGCAGGGCGAATGATTTCCTTCTTTGAGAACTTTCTCATTAAGGCTAAGACCCATGAATGGTTGTAGATGAACTTTGTGATCTTCTTCGCCCTAGAGAGGGCGCTCTTGTGTTGAGGTAAATCACCAAGTGCCTCTAATATGAGATCGATACAGTGTGCTGCACAGGGGGTCCAATAGAGGTGTTTCCTCTTCTCCATCAACATGTGGCCTGCTGCTTTGTATGCACTGGCATTGTCAGTCACAACCTGAACCACCAATTGCTCCCCAAGCTCCTCAACAACCCCATCAAGTAAAGTGAAAATGAATTCCGCATTTTTAACTTGATCTGAAACTTCAACTGATCGTAAAAATACTGTGCCATAGGGATTATTTACAAGGATATTAATCAAGCTCCTGCTCTTCATGTCAGACCATCCATCTGACATAATAGTAACACCAGTCTCAGTCAGGTCCGTTTAATCTCATCTATACTCTGCTCTGCGTTTTGCAACTCCTCCTTCAAAATCCATGTTCTCAACTCATACATGGATGGTGCCTTCAACCCTCTCCCGTACAACCCAACAGATCGCAACATATTGAAGTAGGCAGGTAACGTTGCAACATTAAAAGGTATGGCATTCTCAAAAAAAAATCTGTCAATATCCATGCATACCTGACGTCGACCCTCTCTGGTACCAGCTGCAGGCATCATATGTGCTTCTGCTCTATCCTCTCCTGGATTTATCATGTATTGATCCATAGGACCCCACACACCTCTATTATGTATAGTGGAGGAAGATCCCTTTCCACTCTCGCTTCCGAAATAAGAACCTTGTTCGACCCTTTCATCAAATTGCTCCTGTTGTAGATGTTTGGCCGTGGTACTCTTCTTCATGTAAGCAATAATTTCCTCCTTCACCTTACCCGGTACATTCGCACAAGGTACTACATTCTTATGTGAACCGGATAAGTGTTCCTTCATGCGAGTAACTCCTCCCTTCACCATCTTGTCACAAAAATTACATTTTAAATACACATAGGTTTTCTCGCCGCCTCCTACATCAACTTGCACACTATATTTCCAAGAAGGATCACGCCGCAATGACGTATTTGTCTTTTCCTTACCTCTAACCATGTTTCCTAATGCAAAAAAGGGAAAACAAACCAAAAATTTTCAAAATATTAAAAATCCTAGATTTCCTATAACTTGAAAAATCTTCCCTTATACTAAAAAAAAATACCTAAAATGCGTAGAGGAGTTGTCGTAGAGGGCGGTCGGACAGTCTTGCTCACCGGCGTGAGGCGGCGCCGGCGGGAGAGGCTGGCCGAGAGGTGACCGAGTGGTTTCTTGCGGGATCTGGCAGAAACGGAAGCTGGGTCGGGATGGGGAGAGAGAGTTGTGAGGGTTTTTTTTTTTATTACTCACTTAAGTGAGTGGGACCGGTTTTGGTGAGGCTTACGCCTCACTAAGAATTGCGCAATTGCGCCTCTGAGGCGCGCCTCAGAGCCAGTGAGGCGTAAGCCTCACCAATTCCTCCAATTGCTTAAGCAATGAGGCGCCCAGGATCAGAATTGCGCAGAGGCGCGCCTCAAGGCGCGCCTCTTATTGCGCAATTTTAAACAATGATCAGGCTTTTTAAGGGAACTTCTCAAAATACTAGTTTGTATACTCCTCTGCCTATTCCAAATAAACCTTGAGAGGATATCTCTATGGATTTTATTTTGAGGTTGCCTGTTACTGCTATAAAATTTGATTTTATTTTTGTAGTTGTGGATCGCTTTAGCAAAATGGCACATTTTATTCCTTGCAATAAAACTTCTGATGCCTCATATATTGTTGACTTGTTCTTTAAAGAAATTGTTCGACTTCATGGTATTCCTCACACTTTTACTTCTGATAGAGATACTAGATTTTTGAGTCATTTTGGAGAACACTTGGGCAAAATTAGGAACTACTCTTCAATTTAGCAGTGCATATCATACACAAACTGATGGGCAAACAGAAGTTATCAATCAAAGTTTAGGAAATTTAATGAGATGCCTTGCTGGAGAAAAACCATCCCAATGGATTTGATTTTTCCCCAAGCTGAATTTGCATACAATAATTTGTTAATCGCTCGACTTGGTAAAAACTCCATTTGAAAATCATTTTGATCAGCCTATATCTCACATTTTAGATAGAAATTGTTGCCTTTGTCAAATAAAATTAGTGCTGAAGCTTCTGAAACTTTTGACCATATCAAAACTGTCCAACAACAAGTTCTTGAAAACCCGAATGACTAATGTTAAGTACAAATCTGATGCTGATAAACATCGGAGGGAAGTTTATTTTGATGAGGGAGATTTGGTTATGGCATACTTTCGTCGCCAAAGATTTCCTGTTGGCACTTTTGGAAAATTAAGCAGGAAGAAAATTTGGGCATTTTCGTGTTCTAAAAAAATTGGGCTCAAATGCCTTATCTCTTTGGATCTTCCTATTACAGTTGGCACTTCTCCTGTGTTTAATGTTTATGACCTTTCTTTGTATGAAAGAAATTCTAAGATCATGTGGAAATTGAAACTTAATCACTTTCACTTCAATTTTAATAATGATGAATAAGTTGAAGATGTTATTGATGTCAAAATTACTAAAACTAGACATGGTGAGCACATGAGGTTTTTGGCAAAATGGAAGAATCGTCCTTTGACAGACTGTACTTGGATGGATGTCAAAGAGTTGAAGAAACGTCATCCGGATCTTCATAAAAAGATTGTGGAAGCTTTCTCATCAGGAGATGAGATTCTCCCACCAGGAGGAATGATGCATTTATATTTGTCTTATTTTATTTTGATGTAATAGAACAATATTAGTTGTATTTTATATATTTTTAGAAAATGCTATCCAATGATGGAGAACATCCAATGATCATGGTAGGATGTGCTTGGGTATGGCAAGGCTTGGGTTTGCTTGCATTTGGGTCCTTCTTGTCCCTTTGGGTTGTTTGCTGCATTTTCGGTTTGGGCTTTGGCTGCTCTTGGGTTGGGCTTTGGATGCTTGGTTTTGAGCTAAAAAGTTGGGTTCTACTTAGTGCTAGCCCCCCCTCATTAATGCTTGAGCTAAAGTTTAGCTCATTATTTGGAGGAGTAATTGCACTTCCTAGCTCATAAATTCATAAGGTATGTGAGTGGAGCTTGTTTCTTCCCATTCTTGTGTCTCTTTGGTTGCTTCCTTAGGAGTAATTGTTGTGGCCTGGTTGTCTTTTCAGTTTCTCCCTGGCTACTTTCCCGTGACCCCTCTGCCCCATTTCTTGTGTTGGCTCCTCGGGTCCCTCTCCGGCAACTTTCCCATGGCTCCCTGGCTGGGTTTCCCGTGGCTTTTCTTCCTGTTTTCTGTGCAAATTTGGGGGCTGTTGTGGTGTCTTTTGGCCTTTCATTTCCCAAACTTGATTGGTTCTGGTTGGAGGTGTTATGGTTGTTTGGCGTCTTTCTTTTGCTTATAAATTGGAGATGTTTTGGAATGAAAAGGTTGTTGAATATTTGGGCAAAGTCTCTACTAAAAACCTGAGGGTTTTCCTTGGAAAAACTTGCGAGCTTGTTCCATTCTCCTTCTCCTCTTCTAGGAAAGCTTGAGAACTTCTCCTCTCCTCGTCTCGTCTCTCCGCAAGTTCCACTTCAGCTGTATCCTTCTTCTAGAGCATTTGGAAGTTGTTTATTGGCTGATTTTTTTGGGAGACATTTGCCGGAGGAGTTTGGTAGGACGTTGGACCCTTTTGAAGTGGTGGACTCTCGGTTTGCAAGCCTAAGCACTTTTTTTATATATCTTCATACTCTCGTTGCATGTGAGGAAACCGCTTGCTGGTTGTTCTGAGGATAGCATTTTTATGCTATTATTTTGTTTCGCTTGATTTGACTTTTCGTTTATCCGGATGTTTATTTGGATGTTTGCAAGTTAAAGTGAATCGAGTTTGGTTTCATATTGTCCTTGTGTTCTCCAACTTGACTTTTCTTTCTAGTTTGCTTGCATCAAAATCCAACCGTGAATGCTTACCAGAGGAGGAGCCGAAGATCGACAGCCGAGATCATTCCTATGTAAGCCCAAGGGGCATGTTTGTCTTTTTTTTAGATTCTTTTATTTTGAGGCCTATATATAGAAGCCCTTGCTATTGTATTAGGATGATGGATTATTAATAAAAAAATTTCTGCACTCTTGTTCTTTGGGGAGAACTTTGGTAAGATCCCTATGTGAGGGAAGCGTAGTACCCACCAGCCACAGGAAGCGTCCGGGTTCGTGGTTTGAAGTCCCTAGGTGAGAGCAGCGCATTACCCACCAGCTGCAAAAAGCATCCGGGCTCGTGGTTTATCTTCTTCTCTAAATTTCCCTTCTTCTTTCTTCTAACCGCCGCTCTAACTCCCTCTTTCTCCGCTCCTTCTCCCCTAGCTGATTCTCCCTCACCCCTCCAAAAGCCGTCGGCCACCTCCTCTCTTCCCTCCACTTAGCTGTCGGGTCCCAAGCTCCAGCTTAATCCTAGCCATCAATTAAACCCCTAACCCTACCCCTAAGCCACCGGTCCCAATCAATCCCTCTCCCTTTGCCTCCAAATTTCGAATTACTCTTTACTGCTTTCCTTATTGGACGCAAATCACAAAAAAAGGAAAGTATTAAAATCTGATCTCTTTTATTTGAAATTTGAAATTTCTTTCCTAATCTATCTTGTTTTATTTTAGGAAAGTTGTTTAAGTCAAACCTATTTGAATTTCAAATAGGACTTGATTTGAAATCTTTGATCCACCTCCAATCATCCCCGTTAATGGCCCCCCCCCCCCTCCTGCATGGCCGGTCCCCTTGCTCCCCACCACTCATAAATTTCCTAAATTGGATCACTATTAATTTGGAAGGTATTCAAATTTGAATTTAAATAATTTTGAAATTCAAACACTTTCCTAATTAAAGACGCTAATTTAGGAATCCTCTCCCAATCAAATCAAATCTGAAATTGAATTGGATTTAATTCCAATTTCAATATTCATTGAACCTAGACCATTCATTGAATGTGGACACTTTCCCTCCTCTCTCTCTCTCTCTCTCTAGGCTGGCCCCTCCCCTCTCTCTCCAATCCACTTAATTCCCATTAATTTCCCCCCCTCTTGGAGCCTTAATTTATCCTTAATTAAAAGGATAATCTTCCTTTCCAACTCCATTCGAAATTCAAATTTCAAATCATTCAATCACCTTCCCCTTTCCCCTTTCCCTCCAAGTTTCAAACCAAGCAATTATAACTTTCCTTATTGGCAACGTTTTACATTAGGAAGGTTTTCAGAATTCAAATTTTAATCATGGCTAGCTACTCCTGTTCTACATCACGGCCCCTCCCCGTCCTCTTTCTCTCTCTCCAATTGATTCCTCCCTCCTAATTTAAACCCAATTCCAACTAATCAAGCCACCGCCCCCTTCCCTCTCTCCACCAATCTCTCTTCTACATTAATCCCTTCTTTGCATTAGTCATTTAAATTTCAGAATTTCCTTCTAGGTTCCACACCAAATCTGAAATTCAAATTCAGATTTTAAAATTGCCTTCCCTCCAAAATCTTTTCTCTAATAAACTCTAAAATTCAATTTCAGATTTCGGAAATTAATTCCCTCCCCAATTACCTCCACAAAATCTGAAATTCCACCCCTCCCTCTCCTAATTAGGCCGACCTCCCCTCATCACCTCCTTCTTCATATTACTCCCATGCATGGCCGTACCGGATCTCGACCATAGATTTGTGTTTGATTCTCAAGGCCGAGTAGATGTGCTACAATCACCTTTCTTCGACATTAACCCGGAGATCGACAACACCGTAGAGGAGTACGTTGATAGGATCTTCTACTCCTTGACGACCGCCATCGACGAGTACTACATCCCCGTTCAGTGGCAAGTCCTACACCGTCCACTTACTCCTTCCTCTCCAGCTAACTTCTCCTTGGACGGTACTATAAGCATCCTTTTTCTTTTGGTGGCATCATTAGTAGTGCTAAAACTGTTCTCTCGCTAAAAGCCCTCGAGAGCGTGAGTGAGGGAAACTCAAAAGTGAAAGTTCTACATATTAACCTGTGGATTCTTGTCATTGGCACATTTGATTTCCTTTGTTTTTGTTATTATTTTAATTGTCTTTCACTCTAGTTTGTAACTACATGCCAAAACCAAACTATAACTTAGAAATCCTAAAGTCTAAATTCTTGTGAAGCATTAGATTGAAATTGGTAAGCTTAAACAAGGTTCTTTTAATTTCCTGCAATTTTGTATTACGTTTCACATCATAAACAGTCAACAAGCAACGCAACAAAGATGATTTCATCATTCACTTCAAAACATTACCTTTTCAATATAATTTCTACTATCTAAATGCAGAACAATATTAAAGGTGATCATAACTTAAAACATCCATCATAAGCGGAAACTGTCAAAATTTCATTTTGAAATTTGTTAATTTACAGAGCAACTACATAGAACCAAAACATGTAACTATTAATAGACTACTAACCCCAAAATAGATATTTCTTACATCAATAAAATAAATACGAAATAAAAGCAGAACCTAACACTATTTTTGTTCAATCTTATCCTTCAACTATCCTGCAACAGTCAGACTGAACATTTGGTGAGCTACGATGCCCATAAAGATATGCAACTTTAATATTAGTCAACTATAGGGAAACAATAATTAACATGTACATCCACAAGTAAATACAAGAAAATTGCATGTAACTGTTGAACAAGAATTATGTATAGCAGGTTATAACTTGATATGTGAAAATAACTACTAAAGGTAGGAACTATGCGAAACGTAATATTAAGATCATCACATCAAGCTAGATGCATTCAATGTGGAAATGATACATTATCCGTAAGTCAAACATCATCAATTGTTTATAATAGATGCATCATACATTACTATAAATAATCATAAATAGACTTCAATTCATTTCTTAATTCCCCTTTCAGCCTCAAAAGATGTCATCTATTGATGTGTAGGTTTATCGCTCGTAGGCTCCGGAGGTCGCACTGCCTCTCTCACCTGTAAGCTTTATCTCATAGCCTATAGGCTTCATATCATATCAAGGTCGCATTGCCTTTACTGGGTCGCACTGCTCATTAGGTTCACATTGTCCCACACACCTATCACCTAACAAGACATTTTCCTAGACTTGTTTGCTCATTGCCTTTTCCTTTCAGGATTGTGTGACACTTGACTATCTATATAAATATGCACAAGCATGTAGGCTATCAAGTGTATCAATATATAAACATGTATGACTGTATGAATCATATGATATAAATTCTCGTATGACAGAATTGTACATAGCAGCATCATATAACAAAATCACTTATTACAAGAAGTTAAATGTGGAATGGTTTATTGAATCATAATTTTAGGCTAATCCCAACATGCAAGAGTACAAAGACATATGTCACCCACAATTAATTCAAATGCATGTATACAGACAAAACTCAATTAACTTGCATATTGTACTAAAAATATATATATTACCTCCTCCGTGTGTTGACTGACCAAGTTAGACACCATGCATCCGCTTGCATGTGTTAAGGTACGTAACCAACTCAATTAACTTAAATTTATAATTCCATTCTTATCCAGATAATCAATTTCCGACACACATATCTTCCAATTCTCTCTCCTCATAGCAATGTTTAAAAATGTGTAATCAGGTATTGAGGCGTTTTTTGTTCGTGAGGCGAGGCGTAAGCCTCAAGGCGTTTTGAGGCGTAAGCCTCAAAATCAAAGAATTGCGTAAACATAAAATGATAAAATTTGTATATTCTAATAAGTAAATAATATATAAAATATAAAATGCACAAGATATGAAGTAAAATCAAAATATCCTAATAATAAGAGAACATGAAATATAGTTTAACTTCAAATCAAACGCCATCTTTCCCAAATCACAGTATTCATTTCATTAACATATAATTCCAAAAATAAATAGCAATGACATATCACATCAGAACTCATAAGTCATCAGCACTTTCATCATTAAGAGAGTCTTCATTTGAATCATCATTATGATGAACTGCTCTCTCTCCTTCCTCCTCTCCTATAGAGTCCATTGTCTCCCAAATAGCTCCTTCTTCCTCAATATCAATTATCTTCCTCTTCCCTAAATATTTTTGAACAATATTATAATGAATAATAGTGTAATACATTAATAAATTAAAGTTTAAGAAAAGAAAACTATATTATTTATATACCTTTTTTGATTTGTTCTTGAGTTGTGGTGGATGTAGATGCTTTATGACCATTAAAGAAATCAACATTTAAATCTTTATCTTGTAATTCAGATGGCATTACTTCAACTTCATCATCTACAAACCACTCATCATCAAATGCCATGTCCTCGCAAAGCAAAGGATCTTCATCATCCATTAATCCTTTTTTCTTCAAATTCCTATCTCTGAGTCTCCTATTGTACATAATGTACACCAGTGAATTCATCCTCAATGTCGACAAGCGATTTCTCCTCTTTATATGTACTTGGCTGTAGGTACTCCAATTTCTTTCACAGCCAGATGAAGAGCATGTCAAGCCCAAAACTTTCACAACAAAACGCTGCAATTCTGGAGTCCCATCACCAAATTGAATCCACCACTCAACTAATATTTATATAAGAGAGTTTAATTAGTGTGAAAAAATAACTTTTAAATAAATATTTAAACATTAAATAAAATCACCTGGAGATCGTTTGGCAATTGTATCATTTGCTTGTTGTAATCCAAAAAAACCTTCTTTGTTCCTAAAAGGTACCAACTGCATGTCAGCATTTGATCTTTCAGTTGCATCATTTATTAGCTGATCCATGCAATGATACAATCCCAACTTTATTTGAGGGTTTGTAGACTTGTTCTCTGCATATTGATACTGAGGGTTTAGGTAATAGCCAGCTGCATGCAAGTGCCGGTGAAGCTGTAGCTCCCACCTATCATCAATAATATTCCAAATTTCCCTAAAGCTTCCCTCTTCGCCTCCTAAGTTGAAGGCAATCATCTCTTTGGCTTCATCCATGGCATTGTAGATGAAACCCATTGTAGGCTTCTTCTCAGCATCCACCATCCATAAAACTTGAACTAAAGGTATAGTGGTTGTAATGGCATATAATACACTTTGCCAAAATCTGTCATTTAAAACAATCTTTCTAATCTCTTTTCCCTCAGCCTTCTTTGCCCAAGCACAACTCAACCACTGTGTAGATGTGAACATTGCCTCTAAAGATTGTCTAGCATCCAGCATGCTCTCTAAGGTCAAGTAAGCGGTGGCAAATCTTGTTGCTGCTGGCCTTAGAATTTCTTTATTTAAGAATTTCCTCATAAGAGCTAGAACCCAAGAGTGGTTGTAAATAAATTTGGTTATTTTTTTTGCTTTAGTAAGTGCATTATTATGTTGAGGTAGCTCCCCAAGCTTCTCAAAAATCAGATCTATGCAATGTGCAGCACAAGGAGTCCAGTACATATGTTTCCTCTTCTCCATAAGTTTTTTACCTGCAGCCTTATAAGCACTTGCATTATCTGTCACAACTTGTACAACCAAATGTTCTCCAACCTCATCAACAATGCTATCTAATAATCCAAATATGAACTCAGCATCTTTGACCTGGTCAGATGCTTCAACTGACCTTAAAAACACAGTACCATAAGGATTATTAATGAGGATGTTGATCAGACTTCTATGTTTGATATCAAACCACCCATCTGACATAATTGTTACTCTTGTTTGGGCCCAAGTCTTCTTAATTTCTTTAATGCTTTTATCAGTGTTTTCCAACTCTGATGTGTCCACCATATAATGATCCATAGGCCCTCTAGCACCCCTAGATGAAATGGGCTTCATCAAAGAAGATGAATCCCTAATGCTACGCTCACTCCCATAGTAGGAGCCAACATCAACTCTATCCTCAAACTGCTTCTGTGCAAGATGTTTAGGTGTGGTAGACTTATTCATGTATGACTTTATCTCCTCCCTTACATTATCAGGCACTTTAGAGCATGGTGAAACATTCTTTGAGACCCTGAAAGGTGCTCCTTCATCCTAGTCACACCACCCTTCACAACTTTGTCACAGTAATTGCATTTCAGATATACATATGTTTTATCACAGCCTCTTACAGCCACTTGAGTGCTATATTTTCATGCTGGATCCTTTCTATGACCTGAAGCAGCTTTATCCTTACTTCTAGCTATCCTTTATGAGAAGAATATATTAGTGCAATATATCAAACCCCTAAACATAATGCTTCACTTATTCTACATTAAGAAATCTTATACTAAAGATGATGAATATAACAAAATGCCGGGTAGCCGGGGTCCAAGGGGGTGCTGCCCTGATGAGGACATCTCCACATGGAAATTCTACCGGAGACGTGGTCGCCGATCTACGGCCACGATCGAGTCTTTATATTTTTGAGTTTTATTATGTTATTGCTTTCCTTTAGTTCGTTTCCTGTTGTACCCTTATTTTAGGGTGGTTTGCTTGTAAGCCCAAGAGGGCATGTTTGTCTTTTGTTTTTGCCTTTTGTTTGAGGCTATTTATAAGCCCCTATTGTATTGTTTTAATTCAATGAATGATTATTATTAAAATTCCTGCATATTGCGTTCTTGTGTGAGCTTGAGAGCTTTGGAGAGATCCTTTGGAGAAGGAATCGCATCACCCACCAATTTCGACGCGTCGGATTCGTGGTTCTAAATCGTGTTCCTCTTTCCCTCTTCTCC